>DWRA01002275.1:0-14431 GCA_018250295.1 Spathilepia clonius
AATATTAAATCTAAACAATAACCGCATGACGTGGATAACAATTGTCACGTTAATGCTAAAAGATTGATGTCTGGTTAAGCAGACACCTACATTTTGAATATAGACCGCGATTTTGAGTATTGGCACGCCCATCGCATGAACAACGTAGGAAATACTACCGTAATGCTACAAGTATACAAAATATCATTGTAAGGACATGAAAAATTTGATTTAACAACAAATAAATGCTATGTAACATAACACTTTATAAAAGTGAAATATCCCTATCATCATGATTGATTTATTGTATTTTTGAATTTAAAACAGGGCGAATGGTAGAGCATAAGAGAGTAGTAACTCAGACAAATAGATTAGATTAGTATAATATAGAAAGATACTAGCACTTCACGATCGTATAAGATGTGGAATAAACTTCATTGGCTCTTCAAAAAAGGCGCTAACAGATATATTTTTTTTAGTGTTGCAAATGCACGTAGGCGACGGTAACTGCTTTCTGGTATCTGGAAGCCTGTCTGCCCTATAGTTTGTTTCAATTATAAAAAAGGATTAATATTTATATTTTATGAAACTTGTCGCATCGTGTGTGGAAGCTTAAGCAGCGGCGTAGCACGAGGGGATGGAATGATCAGCTCGAGGCTGTTACATAAGGTTGTCGATGGACAAGTGGCCGTCAATCAGAGCGCCATCCATTACAATTGAGTGCAGCTGAATTGGCCTCATCAGTGTAATCACACGCGACGGTTCGTATTATAAGTTCCCAGTGTTTCGCGCTCCGAACCAATACATGAGCTGCATGAGGTCAATGAGATGCAAGTGAGAAATATGTAGGGAATCTGCAGTTCACATTATAAAATAATGCATCATCAATAACTCCGTAACACTGACAACGAACCACGTGGATCCAAGACTAGAAATTCAGATGTATTCAGACACTTCTGGCACTAAATATTTGACTATTTATTCTTGTGTCTATCTGACATTCATTATTGGTGACTATAATAAAAGAAAGCTGTAAGCATTTAACAGCTAGGATAAATGAATAATGAGTTGCATACATGAAGACAGTTGTCTTTCCAATTAAAATCGTCTGTCAGAGTAATCATGCTCAATTTCATTGAATAACGAAGCCATGGGTCTAATCAACGAAATTTGATGAATCAAATTGAAGTTAATCCGGAAACAGATGAAAATTACTCAATTGTGCGCAGAATACAGAATTGTCGATGTACAGAGCGAAGGTAACTTGCTGTTACTAAGTAAGGTCTATACACATATGCACATTATGAAAAAGTAAAGAATGCTTAATTGATTCCTTCACATATAGGAGATATCCTTTTCAAAATAGATATTACTATCAAAATCTACCAACTGCTCATAAAACAAGTAAAGTATCACACGACGCAAAACAATTATGATGGCGGCAGCAGTGGGTGGATTCTCCATAGTCCATAAATTATCTCCCTCGACCAGGAGACCGGCTGATTGACTCATCAACGCCTGGTGACGCAAAACCGTAATGAGACAGGATACAGCTCCCTTCGTACGTGGGAGCTGGTACTTTACGCGCCATCTTCCTATTACTGGTATTCTTTATTTTCCTCTTTATGCTAGAAATTGCTTAACATATCTAAGACGATAGGTTTAGAAGCATCTAAAAAGACATAGGTATTTTGATGATCAAAAATAAGTGTCACTTTAACATTTACATCATTAACAAAGGCTTTTGACAAGTCGGCCTTTAAGAGGCCTACATAATTATGAAAACACCATAGTTTGCTGAAGGTTCCCAGGCAAGCGTTGGTTCATCTCATCAACTCTTTGCACTAGATGTACCGGATCGGCCCGTATCAAAACACTGCTATTAATAAATTAAGTGTATATCAAATATAATTATACATTATAATAGTTGCACAATATTTATTACTTCTTAAAGCTCTTGTCTGCATTTCTAGAGATAAGCACGGAGAAGAGAAATAAATTCGCATAAAGGGAGCATAGTATAGTAGTTTTCTTTCAGTGCAAACAAAATTTATCATTCATCTCCTACCACAAGCCTCCATAATATTAAACGAAATTTGATAAAACCCAAGAACAATAACAATAAATTGAGATTTAAATGATGATGAAATAAGGCGCATAATTTGTCTGATAAGATAATCAAATTATGTTTACGAGAGACAGTGCGATGGTAGATGTAATTACTGATGGCGCGTTACCTCAGCATTGAACCCTGACTAGGATTATCATATATAATTACGATAGATTCAGTACCTATTAGTATTTATAGATAACGGTATACCTACCTAAATAAATATAAGTAAATAGACATGCTTAATATTTATCCAAAAGGCTATAAACATAAATTTGTATTTTGCGTAGATCTTCACAGTCAGTAAGTAACACAGTTAGTCCAACAATTAATATTATATCTTTATTTTAACCAAAAAAGAAATAAAAGTTATTCTTAATTTAGTTATTGTTTGATTGAATATCAAAACATCATAGGAGAAAATACCTCGTCATGTGAACGCAAGCAACGGTATTTTTAATATGCGTCTTCGAAAGATCAGAGCTACGTAAATGAGTTAAAATTCAGACCTCCTCCAAATTTCTTCATACACCAACGGCTCGATTACATATTTATGAAATGTAATTAAATTATATGGGCATTGTTATCGTTACCTACGCACTATGTATGTAAACAATTCAACAAGAACGTGGACAACTCAGCAGCTAATGGAGAAGATGATAACATACGATAATGTAATTGCTGCAGACGTGTGGCATGGCATGTGTGGGAGATGCGCAAATCGCGAGATATCTTCAGCTGACACGAGACTGCGGGACGCGGGTCATGTTGCAGTTGAACCTTGGCCGCCAACACTTGCGGATACTGATAGCAATCCACCATTATCTCGTTCTGTGGAAACTTCCAGAATCGATAGCAGGTTAGACCACGCGTCACCGTCTCCTAGCTGATTATTGGTAGTGGTAATTGTAGTATAATATTTTATTAGCTTCTTATCAGATTCACTTTAGCCAATTCTTTCTCCATTGATTGTATATTTAGCAAGAGATTAGTGAAAAATTATTACGATGTTCTAATTAAATTATATATCTTTATTGGAGTCAACATATCTACATATATATAGTAAATTTAAGACACAATTTTGTTAGAAATTGTTATACTAATAGGTAAAAAGAAAAAATCCTAATTTTAAATAAATTCGTTATAAAAGTTACATTATGCTAAACGTATGTACTGCTATGGTCTGCGCTACCCGGATATATACATACTTCCGTTTTTTCAGAGGCCGTCGGAAAATCATGGTCCAAACCCAGAAAAAACTGCACAAAGCCAACATTTATGGAGTAATGTTTAACCGGAGGTTTGCTGGTAACTACATATTTAGAAGGTTGTGGAACTTGTCTTAAATCCGCTTCCATAACCACTCGCACTTCTATTTGCTCTGACCTGACTATACTTATTGTGATTATTCAGACAGAAAAAGAAATTAATTCTACTAATGGTATGTCTCATAAACTATCTTTCGTCTTCCCAATTCAATTTTATTTATGCTGCGTCAGGCTGAATTGCATAATTTCGATGGCCTACTTAACTCCAGGTGAAATAAATCTTGTAGGAAGGAATCTAAGAAATAACACTATAAGTTTACCTTCATGGCTCTTGCTCGATCTTCAAGCTCCAGCGACGGCGGGAGGAACTGCTTCTCCCAGGCGCCGGGCGCTGCAGGCTCGGTGGCCCCGTTAGTGGTCCCGTTGGTGGTCCCGTTGATGTACGTGTGTCCGTTTACACGCCTCTCCACACCCGTCAGCCCGGTCTCTACTGCAGTCGACATCTTGTGTTCTGTGTTTATTTATCTGTTAACAATATATATTTTTGAGTTAATTTAAGTAATAGATCTATCAAGAGAGAGCAGTTTACTAAATGTTAGGGGTCTCTACCACTGAGGATTTAGTTGGCTTGACTGATAGCGATACTTCAGTAGTGTGGCAAAAGTGAATAGTAATTTACCACTTACGAAGAGCTCTTCCACCTCGAAATTTATAAATGATCAGTTTTTTGGTTTTTACTTTGCTCTATATTGGATGAATGTCCGTCCGTCCGTCAGGCTTCATTTACTAAAGATTGTAATACCAAGATCCACTGTAGATTGACATAGATTTTTTTATCTGTACAAAAACTACGTTAAAATATTTCAAAATACCTAATGTGATAGAGATCTCTCCAAATTATAGGCAGCTATTGAACTGGAAGAAGTGGTAGAGTCATAGGAAATTTACATCAATATTTGTAAGTATCATAAAAACTTCTTTAATTATTGAGTTGCTAAATAAATTCCTTTAAAATGTTTTCTTTTTTATATATTTTTTTTTCAAAAGATATGTGTAACAAAGGAGGTAGCAGTCCACCTGATAATAAGTGGTCACCAACCCGGTTGAACCGTACTGACTCTACCACTTTTCAAAGTCTATTTTGAATCTACACTGTGACGATACTGAAAGAAAGTGACCAATTTGACTACTACATTTATCGTAAACAGGTACAATAAATCTGCGAATATCTCTGGAAGTCTCCTCCGGTAGCTGTTGCATAGTTAAGTGGCCACTGTGATAGATGTCAGAATCACAGCACGCCGGGACTTCCCAAGGCTCCGAAGTGTTTCCTGCCGTCAGCGATATATCTCGTTGATTGACTGACTTCGGACACGTAACGACCGGAACCCCGTTCTGCTGCGACACAATTCTGGAGTGACGCTTCAAGGTCACACTCTTCTATTCATCATTGCACCCAGTCAATTGGCATGGTAGACGCTGTTTCACATTTTATTGCTCTCAAACCAAGAAGGATTAGGCCATAGTCCACCGCATTGACCAAGTGCGGATTGGTAAAGTACACATACCTTTCAAATGTTTTTAAAGAATTCTCACGATGTTTTTCTTCGCCGTTAAAGTAGGTAATAATTAAGATTTCCAACACGCACGCATCTTTGAAAAAGGTTTTGTGCCTGTGATTGTAACGTCAGACCCCTCGATTGGGAGGTTCAAGGTATCACTTCTACCAATTGTAAATATAAAATCTTTCGCAAATGTATTAAAAATATATTGCCGTATTATCAGGTTTGTTAGTTGCTTTCGATTCGTAGTAAAATCATGAACTGGAATGATATTTGGAATGTTCCAAATTACGTAATGTTCGTTTATAAGATTAGAACGCTAAATATTTGTTGTCAAACCGGATTATTGGTAGATGTGCCGTTAACAGCCCCGATTTGCTGGATAAACCCTCATTTAAATTCAGTCTCTGTCTTTCTAGTTATTATTTTACAGAGTGCCGCTCTAATTGTTTTTAATTAATCGTGATTTGTCATTGTACAGCGATTCATAGAACTTAGATACCATCAATAATTAATAAGCTAAAATTGTATAGGAAACCATTTAAAAAAATTATGTTATGGGGTCTCTTTCTCCGTTTTTTCTCCATAACGAAAATCCTTACGAAGTGGTGGTTAATACTATGCTACCTAATGGAAATTTTAATTTTAATTTTGAATAAACTATGCGGATTATATCGATTCCGATAAATTTTCCAAGTACAAGAGCCTTTGTCATATTCAGATGACCTAACTTACATATGAGGCAATTTCCTTCGTTCTTAGGAATGGTAACGCATCAGTGATCGGCATCGGGTAAAACTTGGTATATGTTTAGGTACAGACGTCCATGAATATCAGTGACCACTTACCATCAGGTGGACTTCAAACTCGTTTGTTACTCACTATTAAAAGGTATTTAAAAGGTGGTAGAACCCTTTGTAGTTCGACTCCGGCGGCACCACCGCCACACTTATTTCTGCCTAATAATAGCAGTGTTAAGCGCTGCTGACTTCTGGTTTGAAGGGTAAGGTAAGTGGTAAGGGACATAAACTTAACGAAGCATTCCGACTTAGTCCTCAAGGGTAGCAACGCATCTGTGGTCGACTTCAATTGGGATTCTGGTCTTATCTGGGGTGGATTACAAATGTCCATGGGCAGCAGTTGCCACTTACCATCAGGTGGCCGCATACTCGTTTGCTATTCCATCATATAAAAAAAAAAACTTTAAAAAAACTTAAAAAAACCTTGAGATTTACTTTAATGACACGAAGATTGCAACAATAATGACACCTCAAATACCTAATGGGTTTATTCATACGAAGTAGATGTCCGTTCATTTAGTTTGTTGCTAAATGTTCCACCACGTGATAGGGCTTCGTGGAATAAGCTTAATTGAGATTGTCGCAGCTATCGTTGACGTAATCCATGAGTTTTACTCAATCCAAGGCCAATAACAGCAATGCTTGATTTGTTACAGTTAAATTCTATGTGTCGTCAATTCATTACTGTAAATTGGGCACGAGTCTACTCTCAGAGTAAGTGCTTTATCTATAGACCGACACTCTGGCCTGACTTTACATACCCTTGCGGTTTTTTAAAGAGCTCTGTCCATTTTTATGTTTTACTCCGTGTTTAAAGCAAGTAATTATTAATTTCTAATATCCATGTACAAACTTTGTGTGATCAGGTGTGTTTCTTGGGGTTGGAAACATCGAACCCCCGTTGAAAACTTTTAAAACGCTATGTACGGTCTTTGACCGCACATTGCTGATCACGCATTTACTTCATTCACATAATTATAACATTCAGTACACGTGACGCGTACGAAACAAGATAACTTCGCGAGTGTACTCGTTCAATCATTCATACAAGCACTCATTAACTTTAGTTTAAATATCACGCAATAAACTTTTACTTATCACTCAGAACTTTTACTTATCACTTCACAACTATCAAAAGGTGTTCCCAACATCACTGTTAAAGTTTAATTCTATAGGTAGTTAGGTACAAGTTATTCGGAGTAACATAAAACAACACGCCGACCCTGGTCGCGAAATCTGATATGCTATCAGTAATTTGGATGTGGCTCAATTAGTATAACTGGTTATAACCGGAAAATATATACGATGAGTTATGAATAACTCAATTAATATTTTTTGAAGTTACTTTTGTCTTTTTGTCGTTTGCACAAATTTGTGAACTAAAGTATTCCCGGACTAATTTCCATTAGGTAGTCAGTCTGCGTTATCTTTGGTAAAATAAAAAAATACATATATTTCATTAATTACGCCAAACAAATAAAACGTCTTATAGTAGGTACATAAGCATCAATATATAGGTATTCAAAATTTTATTGAGAAGGGAATTTTGAATACATTTTCATTATTTATCAGTAAAACACAGATGTTCATAAAATCGTCCACCCACGCAGCGGTATAAGAAAATATCCGTCTTATTATATTTATACCAAGGACACGCGCAACTCGGCACGCATACAAATAGGCGCAGATACGTAAACACGCGTGAGAAAATATTTGTGTTCATCTGATATCATCAAATTGTAGATGTTTTGATGAATAAAGGTGATGGACGCCTTTCTTGGCTCGGTTCTGAAGACACTAACACCAAAATTTTGGCCTGAAGAGTGTGATAAGGGAAATATAGATGTCTGTACGACGTGTTTCAACTTAGTTTTCAGGGGTAAATAATTCAGGACCGCCTTTGGGATCGATCACGGATGTGCATGGTCCATGGACCAGCAACCGTAATTTACTATAAGGTGCACCGTATGCTCGTTTGCTACTTTCATCATAAATATAGAAAAAATATACCCTCTTCCATCGAAGAAGGAAGTCGGATAAAATATATCGTCTTTCGTTTGGGCGTTCATGATATTTTTTTTTTGTGTTAAAATGTTACCCATTCCTGATACTTGCATGACCGAGAATCGAACTCGTAATATTATGAATTAAGATATAACTTGCCTGTAAGCAACACTTACTACTTTATAATGTACAATAAATTACATGTACTTCTTCTGCTTGTAAACAATACAGATACATGAATAATGTGTGTTTGTGTGCAGCGGCGCGGCCGTGACGTAGCGGCGCGCCCACCGCCCCGCGGGGCCAACGTTGGTCCGCGCAACACAGCGAAGCCAACATTGGCCCCAACATCTCTTCTATACATTTTCATCTTCGTGACAGATAATTTCTGCAGATATTTTTTTTTACTTAGGTAAAAGTAGACGTAGTTTCTCGTGAAAGTGATAAGCGCTACTACCCACGTACATTTGCGTCACGGAGGTCGCACAAACATCACCGATTTTAAAGGAGAGCTCTTTTCGTAGCGTTTTTGAAAGTTCCATGAAAAGAAAAGCTTGTTACTTCATACAAAACATAGACAAATACGTAAAGTATATTTATTTACGTATAATTGACATTTGCATGTTTTAGAAAAAATTTAATTAATTTTTATTTATATTTTTACGCGTTTAGCGTCAGTAATCGAAGAGCAAATCACGTACATGGTACATTATGTATGTGTATGCTTATGGACTCCATATTGAATAACAAATATTGTCATATATACTAACTCATAAGCATAATTACATAAATGAATTAACATAACGGAATTGTAAGACAATAGGATATAATACAAAGCTTATGTCAAGGAAACACAATTGCGTTCTAGAGATATTTTTCGTCATTAGTGCCATAAACAATGTACTATACTACTACTATACAACAATACCTTCTATATATAGCTACTGTAACGGTGTATGAGCATATATGAGCATGTGCACAATGAGAGTGTGTAGCTTAGCGGTCGAATCACGGCATGTCAATTGTCAATTGAGAAGTCCGAGATTCAAACCCAAGGCTCCTCTGATATTTCAAAGTTATGAGCGTATTCAAAATAATTATCTCTTGCCATAACGGTAAAGGAAAACGCGACGAAATCTGTACACATGAGAGTTTAGAAAAAAGCTCTCAAAGATGTTTGAAATCTACCAATTTGCTATTGACGAGCGCGCCCTCTTCTTAAGAGAGAAGATCCGCGCCCAGCAGTGGACAGACGACCATATGTGACAGCTAAAGTACCTATACGAAAATGAACATAAATGTAGCCGACCGATTTTAAGTTTATTTAACGGTAATTAATTGTTTTCATTGCTTAATAATTTCTACTTCAAATGAAATAAGGTAACTAATCTTATCAAAAATGGCACATAATCCCGTGATAATCTGGAATATTTGGCGGGTTCCAGCCGCGAAGATAACGTTTATCAATGGGTTGTAAAGATCGTCTCGTTTCGATAACTTTTATTGTAGCGTTTATTGATACATTTAAGAGATTTGATTACTTATAACATTAGAAATATATTGGCTTTAATTTCTCCAAGAATGATCTTATATAGGTTTAGCTATAGAGGTGATCGAATGTAACCTAGATATTAAGTAGGTATGTAAATAATCTAAAATATTTTCAATTTAACATGTATCGCACGATAGTTGCATTAATCTCCTAGCAGGATAAGATACCTATTATCTATCACTTAGTAATTATTATGATTAAACATCTTTCTTACGTTCTATAGCATTCTTTAGTAAATAAATGTTGTTATTGCCTCTTCTAAATTATAAAAGCAACTTATGTAACAAAATAATAATCATTAAACTGCACTATATGTCATAAATGAAATATATACCTGTTATTTAAAAATAAATGTACAAAGCTCATACGCTTTGCAAAAGTTCATAAAATATTTTAACCAAATTGCGTCCTACTTACTTCACTTAAAAAAGTTTTTTTTTACTCCGAAAACATGGTTCCTGTAAAAAAATAAAATCATTAATAGCAGAGTTCACAGGCGTAGTAGATAATGAATACGTGTTTGGAACAAGTTCAAAATCCAATCAGCTGTTGGCCCTGTTGTTGCGGCCGGCGCGCCCCCAGATAGCGTATCGCGACCTCAGCGTCGGCGCGCGTCACTCGACACACACCATATCCAAATTGCACCGGATACAGCCAGATATGTTATTCGTTATTTGTAAGATTGAAGTATTTCGACGATATCACAAAAAAAATAGAGCGCTTGACGGTTTACCTCGCCGACGTTGATGTGCCAGTCTGACAGTAAAATTCCTAATAAATCTTTTAATTAAATGAGCTTGAATTTATTTACAGCTTCATAAGAAATTTATAATTAATACTTTAGCTGCAGTGTTTTTCAAAGGAGGTGACAACGCCCTTTGTTGTCACAGAGGGCCTATAAACATTTGTGATCTATATCAAGCAAGAGTTACGTTTTATTTTAAATTGGTGGTTAAAAAAATATGAGAGGCGAGGTGAATACTCAACACCAAGGGGGGCGCACTCTCCTTTGCTACTTCTATGAAAACCTCATGGTTTTAGGATATTCTCATGAGTAACCTATAAAGCGTGTCTAAACTTTAGTCGGTGTTTACTCCCGTAAACACGGAAAATGAGGGCATTGAAGCCGACAAAGGGTCGTAACTGATTTGTATTTACAATAGACCTTTTTTTCGTCAGCTTTATATCAGGATCAGATAATTGTTAAGAGATATTCTCGTTAAGTTGTCAATGTCGTTGACGCTAGAAAATAATAGACGAAAAATCTTTGAGAAGCTCTGGGATACATTATTACGAGCCTTGGTTGTTAACCGAACATGAAATGTTAAAGATAACCTGACCAGCCTCCAGTGGTCTTGAGCTCGCTCACACGCCACACGCGCTGGAACGAGGGCTTAGCACCCGTCTGATTTGTAATCAAGGTTTTATTTTCCACGAGGAACCCCAAAAACATGGTAACGCGGTAGATAGGAAATTTCATAATTTTACTATGAGGACACTCCGTCCTACAACGTATTAACTTGTAATATATGATATTAAATCAGTTTGATCAAATAGAGTAGACCGGTACTTACGTGTAATGTAAGTTTTGAGTAAAATTTGTGATAGAAAATACGGCTAGTCTTTTTGGGATTCCATCAAGAGGACTGTTTCTTCCGAATCATTGTATTTGGATTCTTACATTTATGTATTAATGTTATTTTACTTTTTACGTATTTTAGAAATTGCATTTTTCTTTCGTAGTTAATTTAGCACCGCTAATTTCATCTATAAAGTACTCAATATAGAGTGCTCAATATATACCTGGGTAGTTTCAAATAATTCGAACATCAATTAAAAAGATTTGAGTTACATGCATCACTTATAATTATTTTTTTCGTTTCAATTTTACAAATTACACGACATTGTTGGCAAAGAGTGCAGCACGAGTAAACTATGTTATCATGCAAAAACTGTGTAGAACGAAATGTTTTCTCTTATAATGGTGATCCGAAGCTGAATGAACCGAGTTATTTCCGTCGGGGTCAAGGTTGCCCGCCAATTTATTTGGACGCCATCACTACAAATTCATTAGTAAACAACTACCGCGCGTCACGCCGGGCGGAGTGGCTATGCCTATGACGTCAATATCATATCAATATCAGATATTTTCTTTCGTATATAAAATTTATGTGAATAAATGGGTTTCCTAATTGCGCCGCACCTTTATGCTTCTTAAGTTTTTTTTTATTTGAAGGATATAGCAAACGAGCATGCACTCCACCTGATGGTACGTGACCACTACCGCCCATAGACATTTGTAATCAATACCGAGAGGACTAAGCTGGAACGCGTCAGATAAGTATTTATATTTTCCTTACCACACCTTTCAAACCAGAGTACAGCAGAGCGCACACTATTGTTATTAGGCAGAAATACCCCCATGTGGCGGTGATGCTGAAGAGACAAGAGGTTCTGTCGTTTTCTACCAACATTCTTATCTCAATACTGCGGTAAGACAAACATACATAAGAAGTTGTCTAACCACAAATTGCTCTACCACCCTTAAATTTAAATTAGATATTAAGGGCGTGTGTACGATTACTTCGTTAAACGACGTGCTTGTGTGATAAGTGCGGCGCGTGCGGGAGGACGGGGCGCCACGAAACTGTGTCACAACAAAAATAATTTATGTATTTTTGTTACACACTTTTAATGCGATGTTATTTTTAACTGATGTATGTAACAATGCCACGCGATTCTTTTAAAACATATACTTTGTAAGCGCACACGAGTACATAAGTGGCACATGGAATTGATAAGTAGCTGGAATCAGAGACACCATTCCGATTATGCCATATTGCAGCTGCAGCGCTGCTCTGTTCTAAGTACATAGTTAGATTGATGTGGTAGTACTCCTGATTAATCTCAATCCTATGGAGCAGCAACACATTTGTGATCTATATCAGGTGGGAGTCATGTTTCATTTTAAATTGGTAATCATGAGAGGCGTGAATACTGAACAGAAGGGCGCACACTCTGCAACTTCTGTGAAAACCACGAGTGTGTTCCACAAAGAGTGTCTAAGGTTTTGCCTGTGTTAACTCTTCCAGAAATGTCCAGGATGCAAGCAGCAAGTGGCAAGTGGCCCATCCTGCCCCACCCCCCGCCGCGCCGCCGCACCCTCCGCAGTCACGAGAACGATTGAATGAGAAAGCGGCTATTGAATTGCCGGTCAAATCCATTAACTGTCCATGCCTCTGATTCATGCTGGACCTATTTGAGGCAATTGTATCATCCATATAGATATATCGTAAATTTAACATCTAGATCCCATTCATTACGCGTATAACTCGATATTTCAGGTCGTTGTACCTACATACATCTTTTTTTATCTTACGTATTGGTATAACGTTTTACTATAACATCTTTACATAATTTGTAGTTTGTAAGACCTGTAGACCCACATAAACCCGAGCAGATAAGAACCTAAACACAAAACAGACACCAGAAGAAGGTAAACCAAAGGTTCTGCTTCGTATTCTAGTTTGCAGGGCGGGCCAACTTACAGAGAGATTTACTTGAAGCATAATCATTTAAATATAACTGAAAGCCTCCGAGATAAAACCTTGAACACTCTGCGTAGACCGCTATGGAGACCAGCGTGGCAACCAATCGCCTATTTCGTAATATTAGTTCAACTTCTCTTGTGCTATAATTACCGCATAGATACACACAGCACAGGGCATTAATAACGAGTGTTCAGGCGTTAGACAAGCAGATTAGATAGGAAATGTTAAGATATGTGACGTGTGGTCCACGTGCGGCGCGGGCAGGTAATGAACTCTGCGCCGCGACCTCCGCCGGCAGGGCTGCTCACATTGCTCGAAACCTGATTTAAGTCACATAAAAATCGTTACATAATTTGTTCTATAAACAAATTGATTTATGTTTAATTTATTCCCTTTAACTTAACGCCGTGTAATAGTCTTATCTGTAATAAGTTCATAAGTAGTTACTTATTTCGATTATATAGTTAAAGTTTAAGGACCACAATTGTAAAGTTGAGGGTAGTAACGTATTTCTAATAAGTTTCTCAATAACATTCTCTATTTGGTGACGTATCGACGGTATTGTAATTGCCAAAGCGGATAATGTCGTCGGATAATATTATACTGATCCTTCTTTAACGAAGGACTATTCGATGATATGATATAACTGATCCCCAGTGATATAGAGTCATCGGTAACCCTAGAGTATGTAAACAGTGAGCTAGCAAGTAACAAGAACCGCACTCTGTATTTGCACGGCTACGCACACTTACGCAACGTTAACAAGCAAATATCGCTGTTGTATTGATAGGGGATGTAATTTATTTTCTTCTAGGCTGTATATCGTATAGTAATCTTCTATCGATCTCCTCTTTAATATCAAAAGGGATTTCGACAAGCATCTGCGACTGAAAATTCAACCACATGGGTGATAAAAATTTGTAACAAAATTAAATCCGCTCAGGGGCACGTTGAGGGAGTGTCTCTGTACTTCATTAACTATTCGTAATAAGTTTGGACAATTCTGTTCACTGGTGAATCCTAGGTAAGGAAGTTTTATGTGATCATCTACCTACTTAGTTCTTTGACGTTTATGGGTGCGGAATATGCCTATATGCCTATTTTTCACCAACATATTCCTAAACTCATTTTTAATCCTAACCTCAGCTAGATTAAGCCGTTGCCGAAAAATATTCTAGATCCGACGCAGATAGTTCGTCCGCTATCATTACTGCAATAATATGTAATAAATAAAATTAATATTCCTACTTAGTACAAAGATGACAATTATAAAGATATACACTTTAACGTTCAGTCACTTCATTAATTTTGAAATATTATGCAACTATATTATTTTCTCAGAATTTATCAGAGTTTATTGAATAAAATAAATAACTCTTGTAAAAATGTTATCATAACCGCCAGGGTCAACATACTTAAACATTGGATATCTTGTTTAAGTCACAATAACGTATCAGTTTTTGGAGTAAACAATTTTATAAGAGAAATACTAGGTACATTTTTTTTAATATGATGGAGTAGCAAACGAGCATGCAGTCCACCTGGTGGTAAGTGGTAACCGCCGCCCATGGACATTTGTGATCCCCCCCAGATAAGACCAGAATC
>DWRA01002276.1:0-14429 GCA_018250295.1 Spathilepia clonius
GCTGTTGTAGGCATAAATAAGTGTGGCGGTGGTGCCGCCGGAGTCGAACTACAAAGGGTTCTACCACTTTTGAGGAATAGACAATTATCACACATACATTTTATTTGTGTAAATCCTTACATACAAAGCAAAATGGACACGGTAATAAAAACTCGATTAAATATTAATGACGGTCCAATAGCTTTAATTATAACACTATTTGCATATGCTCGCATTCTCTTCTTTTGTAATATTTAGCTCGACGTCGCCGAAGAATAAATATCGAGCGAAATGTTCGCAGCCGATAAATTTCTTGTATAAACTTTTATACATAAATCGCTGGCGTTAGCCGCGAGGGTTGAATTATTATTTATTATTCTCAAACTCAGTTGCAAGACCGGGTTTAAATTTAAACTTGCAATGAAATTTAAACTGTGTAATAAATAAATATAATGTACATCCAATGCACTGTTTGAATTTCAACGCTTTTAGCTGCGTTCGGGTTTTAGAGGAAATTGATGGGTTTTGGTCCTTTCGAGTCTTTGAAATGTTACGAAGATAATGTTTTTTGATGTTTCTATTTAAATTGAGATTTTGACCGAAGATTTAACACTTATTATTATTCGTTTTAAATACAATAACAAGTCCAGTAAGAAATAATTATAGTGCAACCATTTTTAGACGCGTTATGCCGATTCTACTGTATTTACTAAAATATGTCTTGGTTATGTCTAGGTTAGTTAACAAAGTTAACCGGTGGAAGCACATGTTTTTAGGCAGTAGTAATTTCTTGATAGCAGCTGAATTACACGTATGTTGGTTATTTCGCTTGTAAATAATTCAACGTTGTCGTACCACAACGTAATAATATTATATTTAACGTTCTATTCGTGTAGTCAAGGAAAATAGTGTTCTAGTAATTCCCTAAAATCTTTGTTCTTATATTACCAAGAATCATTACTCGGTAAGTAAATTTCCTTGTTAAAACAATAACGGGAGGAAGGGTTGGCAGCTAATTTCTTAGTTGAACTGTAAATCTGATGATTGGTGCAAGTCAAGAGCTTATTGTTGATATTTTATTATTTGTAGTAAGTAATATACTGTATATACTATTAATTAGCTAAATATTAGCAATAAATTATATATTATGACTTGCATTTAAAGGTGGTTGAACAATTCTAGTTCGATTCCGGCGCACCACCGCCCCAACTATTTCTGCCTAATAAGAACAGTGTTAAGCGCTGCTGTCTTCTGGTTTGAAGGGTGTGGTAAGGGAGACTTACTTATCCGAGTCATACCAACTTAGTCCTCAGGGCTAGCAACGCATCTGTGGTCGACCTCAGGTAGGATTCTAGTCTTATCTGGGGTGGATTAAACATGTCCATGGGCGGCAGTTGCCACTTACCATCAGGTGGACTGCATGCTCGTTTGCTACTACATTTCACAATAAAAAAAACAGTTTTTATTTTGCGCAGTTGGATGCGTGGATCAAAAATTATTTACTTATAATATTTTACAAGTGGATAGAGGTTTTGAAAAAGTAATAGATTCGGTATTATTATTAACATTAGAAGATTAAACTATTAGACATCACAAACCAAAAGTTCGTGTATGTTTTACAGATGTAATTGTGTCACAATATGTCTGCTATACAGCAAGAGTGTAAAACATCTACAGTCCACATAAGAAAGGGCTTTAATCCTATTTAGCATATATTAATGTCTGTCATATATTTATGTCTTCAAAGTGACAGTGGTCACTTACCATAAAGAGGAAGGGACTTTATTATTTAATTTCATAAGAAAAACTTTGCAAAATCTTGTGTTCTTGGACCATACTAAAACCTGTGTGGGTATCGGCGCGATGCTTTTTAAAAATCCACTCTTCCATGGAAGGTTTAAGTGCATTCCAACGTTCCAATAGCTCCTAAGACTTCAGCTCTTTAAATTGCGGGAATAAGAGATTCCACAGGAAAACACTATTTAATTTCGTAATGAACTTTGGAAATACTGGAATGAATCCACCGTATATTTATTGCTAAGTAAACAGCAAGCAGAAAATATGTGGCCGTTTCGCCGTTAACTATGAACTTTAAGTTACTGGATTTTAAAAGACGTACAGAAAGGATGTGTAGAATGGATAACTAAAAATAACAAGCGATTTCTCGTGAACTCGTCCGCTCAATCGTCAATGAGAAACAGTAACGAAGAAAATAAATGAATTTACAATAGATATAGCGTCTAAATCAGTTTCTTCGTTTTAATTTTAAAATGTAAAGGAATTTCATATTTTAAACTGTCATTCGCTATTTTACTCCTAAAGATAATATTAAAAAAAATTACATGCGATGATAACACATTGGCGATATACGCGAGCGACCTTTCATGTTGATGACCGTCGCCAGGAACACTGACCGTCGCCAGGTCACCGACGCGCGATATTTTAGGAATTCCTATGAATCATTTTATACTTCTACACCCAAATTTCAACCCTATGTTGATCAATCCGGGAGTCAGTCTCGTCTTGTACGTACCCAATTTAAATTGTAACTCCAAACTACTTTTACCAAATTCTTAAACTTAAACTTTTATTTCTGTCTACGTTTGTACCATAATCTTCGAAACCAACTGGTTTCATTAATTCACAACAATTACCAGCGAAATTGTTTACAACGTCATGGACATGCAAATTAAAACTTCGAACGAGTATATAATAGTCATTATGATAATGACGTCACTGGTAGGTCACTCTCGATTGGTTCATAGCGATTAATTCCTGCGAGGTCGCGAATCAAATGAAGCGTGCTCGCACCAAATTGGAAATGTGTTTCGATATTAATCTTCCATTCTATCGGAATTTTGATAAAATGAATCCTCTTGAACCGTGAAGCAACAAAGCTGCCAATAATGTCGGTTGATTGAGTGTTCATTCAAGATAGTGGTAATGGAAAGGTTGATGTAATTTAATATTATGTGCTGTTAGTTCTTTTTTAGGATTCTTCTGGGTCTCGTCTGGTATAGTATAAAACGACACACATTCCATACATACAAAGTGTAGGTTTGATTGTGGGGAAGTTTTTCTTGGTTTTCATCTTTGTATTCAAAATTTGGAATTTCCGTGTAAAGCTTGAAACTTAAAGCTATATTTATGAAATAAAAGAAATGTGGTTCAACTTCTAACATAATGCCTCTATACTTAAGTCTAATGTATAGCAGCAATGTGCAATTGCTGTGCTTTGCTTTCAAATACATGTTACCATTAATATGATACTTGCCGAATTAATGCTTCATGGTAGCAATACGTATATGTTTAACTTCAGGTAAAGTGGTTATTCTATTTGGACTTAATAGTGAGGTCCACGAAACAGTTAAAATCTAAATATCAGATGATAAAGCAGAAATAGCAGTAATAGTAGTGCTTTAAGAGTCGAAGTATAAAGAATTCTACTACAGTGTAATTAATAAGCTTCCATAAACCTAATAGGGTTTGTCCGGCTATCTCTTAATCTTCAACGAGCAATCTCTAAACACCAAACGCAAAAATACATGTAACTCGAATAAAACGCACAGAAAACCTCAAAAGAACCTTACTCATCCAAATACTTTGCGAATTCAGCTGTAATATAAATATTTCGATATAGACTCGATAACGACTTGACGTCAATATTTATGAAGCGAAAAATAAATAAACATACGACTGCTTCCGAATACAGATTCGAATGCAGTTTATGCCCTCGATAATATATGCAGGTGTTGGCGTTTCCACCCGTCTGGAATATTTAAGCATTCTGTAATGTAAAGGGAATTATGCTTTCGAAGATTTTCTCGCTTCGATGTTCGATATTCTGTCCTGATGCTCACTTGTAGACTTCGGGAGAAGGTTGTGGGGTTTGGGAAATTGTCCGTAGTTTCACTATTACCATCAGCAATTTCTCTGAGCTTCAGTCTTTTATCAGTTATGAATTTAAATTCAGAAGCTTCTAATATAAACTATACACAATTATGCGTGTGTATTAAATTTATTGTGTGTATTAAATAAATTGTTAATTATTTTTACCATGTCGTAAATAAATTCCCTCATTTGGACAATGTTGTAAAACCTAGATAAGTAAATATAAAGTTGGAATGATTTGCTTGTTTCTTGATTTTGAACAGTGGGGAGTATTCATCATGGGCTCATGGTGCGTAATAATTTGATAATTGAGTTTACTTTGGTAATCCAGCGGTGAGGTCACCATATCTGTGTAACACAGAAAGTATTCTGAATTTAGTCCATTGATCCGGCAGATATATAAGTGAAAATTAGTTTTCTGCCCTTGTCGTGGCTTGTGTACCAACATAGTGTGTGTACTAGGTAGCCACATCTTGTGGAAACTTAATGTAAGGCTATGACTGTGAAAAACGTTATTTACTTTTTTCCAATCAAATTTAATTCTTTGGCGACTTCGTGAAGTTTTAAGCAAACAAACAACTGGCAACTTGTCGCAACTAGTAACATGTACATATTTAAAATAACCTGTGAAAAGTTTGACTGTTTACTTTTGTACAAAAAGAATCGTTTCAATATATAGAAATTCATGCAGTGACAAATATAACAAAAATTGAATAAACCTGTCGTGTCAGAGGAGATTTAAATATTTATTTAAGAGATAAAGTACGACAAATAAACCAGCAGACTGGAGCAACAATCGAAAATAAATAAACGAATTAAAAAGTCAAACTGTCCTGCCAGAATGTTGCCGAATAATCATATTCGACGGTGCAGAGAATTATGCATCGTTGAATCAAAATTAACTTTACTGGATATATTTTTATTTTATCTATCCACTGGTCCACCTATCTATTAATCTATTCGTTAATCTTTACATTCACCTATCTACGTTATATATAAAAAAATAAATTTAATGCTGGCATACATCTCCCAAAGTTCTTTAAAAAAGTTTTTCTTATCATTGCACCTAGTGATAAAGCAGACAAACCACTTGATAAAAAGCTGTTACCGTACCCTTTGGACAATTGTAGCACCAGAGGAGCCACCATATCATTGCCGACTTTCAAAAGAAAGTTCATTTCACATCGTAAATTTATATGTATTCACAAGTTTCCAAATCATGCATACTTATTCTTATTCGCTACACAACATTAGATCAATATCTCTTTTTAATACTGAAATACAAAATTATACGGAGATATTATTTTATAACTAGACAAACAGAAGTAGATTTTGTACTAAACTTTATTCTATATACAATGATAGAATATACTAAACAAGTTAAAAAATAATCAGAAATACCATAAATAGAACGAGTTGGACCTATTCATAACTTTAACGCCTTAACGTAATTAAGAGGCAAATTTTAAAGAAAAGATCTGCGAAATGATAAGGTTTCCTTTGTAAAGCAATTCAATGTTATCCTCCGGCTTTAGTTTGCAAAGGAAATCTTTTAGAATTTCTAAACGAAATATTCTTTTGAGAAAAAATTATCAGTGTTCCTAAGGAGATAGAACAAATATGTAGTTTAAAGAATTTACAAGGTGAACGGCAAATAGGCAAGTCATGGAAACAACAACAGATGAAAAAGTAGCAAAAAATATAGAGTAGACGACCATGAACAACTCGTCGTATAGTGCCAATATGGAGTTGTAAGTGTTATTACTACCCTTTAATTCTTTGGATAACGTAGAGGACAACGTAGGGATTAATTCCAGGAGAAAGGCAGCACCTTCTTAAGGCGGCAAAACCCTTTGAGGACCGTCTCGGCGGCACCATCACCACACCTATTTCTGCCTCATAACAGCAGCGCTAAGCGCTGATCCTTATCCCTGATCTGATAATCCTGATAATCATCCTGCGAAGTTATTTATCAACTACGTTCACCTAGCGCGATGACTATGGCCTATGTTTATTTATTTTTAGTGTTTGTAGGAGGAGGCTATTCCAATGATAAGCTTCAGAGGTTTTCTATTCCGATGAATCAATAAAGTACACTGGAACAGAAGATGAATTACAAAAACCACATGTCTAAAACGCTGTAGTGAGGAAAACTATGTTATCGTTAGCCGTATATGGACAACATGATTGACCTAAACCAGTTTCTTTCTAAAAGGATACTAAGTTCAAGAAGTAAAAGTAATGAAACGTTGATAAAGATAAACAAGCGGTAGATAATTTTACTTCAACGTACAAAATTTCAATGTATTTTAATAAAATTCATTCAATGACACACATTTACGTAACTAAACAAGGAAACATTGGAAACACAATTATCTTAGACCTCGTCCACCAAATTTATTCAGTTAAACAGACTTAACAAGTAAAGTACATACAGTACAATTAAGCCCACACGTAGTGCCGGTCGAAGCTCTAAATAATGCGAAGAGCGGGAATGTAAACGCGTAATATAATTACAGCGGACGGTTTGTTCTTTTGAGTGCCAAGTTAGTATAGCTTGTTCCAGCTATGGAGATATTTATGGAGCTCTGAGTATATTTCAGTTGTAAGTTAGGTGGTATATAAAATTAGTTTGGGTTTTTTAATTATTTTGTAGAGCAACTACGTTCCCATTTTGAATTTAAATTTGATATTTTAGCAATAAATGTTTAATTTTTGCTTCAAAAGTTTTTTTAGTGAATATATTTTCAAAATTCCTTAGTGCTCATCAATGTCACGTAACAAAATTTTATACAATGCATGTATGCTTTGAGACTCACAGGTTTGTGCTGTGCGTCGTCTGTCTGTCAGTATTCGCGTATTATTAAGCAAATCTACATAAGAAATATGTGATTGTATAGGTAGTAGAACCCCCTGTGGTCTTCGGCAGAACCACCGACATACATAATTCTATTTAATAACGGTAATGAAAAGCGCTGCAGTGTTTTGATATGAAGCTTGTGGCAACGGTAATTTACTTATTCGAGGCGTTATAAGTCAGCCCTCAGGCAACGCATTTAGGGTCTATTACAGATATCCATAATCTTTCAACTTCTGCTCGTCACTAAATTGTTACTCAGACTTAACCAGTTATATACAGCACAATTGAACCTATACAGTGTGGAAAATTCTAATTCCACGCGAAGAGTAGGAATGTAAACGGACGGACGATAATATAATTACAGCGGACGAAACTTTGTTCTTTATATACTCGGATAAAGACAAGCTAAATACTAGTTCATGTACTTGTACTTAGGATTCAAATTAAAACGTAACGTTCTGGATATGAAATTGTGATGCAAATGTGACAATGTTTTTGGACCATAGTTAAGTACTTGACGGCTTATTAGGTGTGCATCATTGTTATAATTTATAATATTGTAGCATGCATGTCATAATCTAGTGTGTTATAAATCAGTTCCTTATTTTAGGATTCTGGGGTTTGATGCCAGGCATGTACGTATGTTTGATTTTTGGAATTTGTGTGCAATGTGTGTTATAAATTAATTGTCTATTACTTTAATGGTGGGAGAAAGTTTTGTAAGGAATCATACATACCTGCCACTTTCGTAAAAAAAACATTCTCAACCATTGCTACAGACCGTAAGGAGGGTACATTACATTTAGGGTAAATTTTTCAAGTGAATGACATAAAACAGAAACTATAAGCAATAGCGAATATCCTGAAGTATTTAAAAAGTTCCTTTAATAAAAACTTGAAGTCAGTTACTTATTGCAAGAAATATTTGCCGTACGTCTTTACATAGTTGAATCAAGTTACCTAACGTAGGACTTTTGAAGCATATTTCCCAAAACTTCGTAGTTCGTAAGTGAGATATTTAAAGCATCACAGCTTGCCACTATAAATTGTGTTCACAGATCAGGTATCAGTTAGAGATTCCTGTATTTATAGACCGGTGTCAAGTTCACTGTCGATTATTGTAATTCTAGCGACCTAACAAGACAAGCTGGAATACGACTCTCTTCCCGCTCCCATTAAAATAACTCACATTTGCCTTTTAAGCTAATTAAGGATAGAATATTTTTGTATAAAATAATTGTTAATTTTCGAAATAAAACCAAAAAAAAAATGTTACTGAAAAAGTGCAGCAAATAGTACAAAAGCAATAAAGAAATTGAACATTGCAAATATTGGAACATGTTTAAAATTCTTATTAAGTTTTTTTCAACCCACTTCAGAAACATGGTATAGTTTAGTTTATTTTTAGTTTGTTTAAATTTATAAGCTAAGTTACGTATCCCGCATGACACCATTTCTACTGAGTTTTAATCTATGCTATCACTCCAGAATCGAGCTGGAAGGGTAAAAAGTTAGATTCGCGAAGTTGAAAACTGTTTTGAAGGAAATAATTTAGACTTAATAGGTGGGGCGTCTTTGAGACTTGTAGAGTGGAAATTTACAGACCGGATGGCAGTAAGGGAAGG
This sequence comes from Spathilepia clonius, assembly GCA_018250295.1. Classification (NCBI taxonomy): domain Eukaryota; kingdom Metazoa; phylum Arthropoda; class Insecta; order Lepidoptera; family Hesperiidae; genus Spathilepia; species Spathilepia clonius. The sequence goes on from DWRA01002276.1 coordinate 8,356, forward strand.
TGCTCACTCGCTTCTCTTTGATATTATGGGACGGTATAATGGAACGGTCTTCCGAAGAATTGATATTTTATTTTTTATTTATTTATTCTTTTTGAAACACCTTAAAGCAAGGGTAAGAATGAATGAATTTAGTGCTTAATGGCGTGTTCTGCCATTCAACTCTAGGTGATAGCGATAAATTGTGATTGGCAGAATAATAATAGGTTAGAAGGGTGCGGTAAGGGGACTTAATTATTTAAGACTTTCTTGCGTAGTTCTCAGGAGTAATCTTATCTGGAGTATGTTACACGTGTCCAGGGGCAGCAGTGGCCGCTTACCAGATGGTGGACTGCATTCTCGATTGCTACTTCTATATTTTAAATCGTACGTATATTTACGTGATGACTACCAAGTTAGTCCCGAGGAGTAGTTTAGAACTTGTTTATAACTCATATGAATAACAGAAATATGTGCGGAGGCGTCGACTTAAGCAAATATCACAGAGTTCTACCATACTATTCCCGATATCCTTATAACAACTAATTAACTAACTATTTTCTGCTGCATTGTGGTTATCGATGCCTATGCAAATCTGTTACATTTTATCACAAATTTTAGTCGACAAAAATAAAACACAAGAGCGTGTGCACACGGCCTTAGGTTCCTCACAAACGTGATTTCGAAGAGAACTCTATTGAAGATGTTTCTCAGTAAGATATGTGACACCCTTTAGAATACTTTGTGACGAGCCAAGGATAAAAGGATTTTGCTGAGACTTTGCTACTGATTGTAATTAAACATGGGTTTATACACGACTGCTAAACGAGTCAATTTGACATTTAACTTTCATCGCTTTTGTCTCACTGTGACTTCTGAATGCATATTTATACATAATTTATAATAGATTAGAAAACCCGGCAGATATTGCCCTGTTTTTGAATATTTATTTACGTCTATAGCTACATACATACATATACGGGGTGGAGGTTTAAACGAAGGATAAAATTAAGTACTTGATAATTTATATTTACAAGTTTTAACATTTATATTACAGGTTAAATAATAACCGTTTTTTTGATGACACATGATCACATTACTATTTGCGAACTAGGTTTTTGGTGAACTGATCTTATATTTTAATGGATTATCTTGTAAAAAGTACCTATACTTTTTACGTATTAAGGACGAGAGTCGAATGCTAAACACCACCCTAAAACGTCATAAATCTAAAATAATAACCCGAATTATCATGTTGTCTTATTGTCATATTATAGTGCCATGTTGTTATTTTATTTTGTCATGACATTTTAAGATTCAAATTCGATCATATTACATATAAACGTAAGTCAATATAAGCCGGTGTGGGCGTGTCCTTTTTTTTGCAGTCATTTTATCAAATTCAATAACATAACATTAAAAATATGATGCATTATTTAAGCAGTTGCTATGACCTGATGCTTGTAGTCCATTTTGTAGCACTTTTATTTCGGGTACAAACGGTACGTAAATAAGCCTTATGACGCAGTCTCACTCCCGTTACTCGGAAGACAATAAAATATTTCTCCAGTCCATTGTTCCCGTAAAGGTCCCGGCGCGGAGTTTCCCGCGAATGCCTTGATTGCGCGCTGCCGGGAATAACCGGGAATATAACAACTAGGGTTTGTTAACGGCTTTGTTCGTGTTTTATTTTGAACTAGCTTCTGCTTGCGGTAATGCCTGAATGGCTTGTTCTTTAGTCTTCTTCTCACTGTTTTTATGTTACTATTTTAGTGTTTAAGCGTATCTGTGCTTGGTTTTTGGTCTATTCGCATAAACCTTAGAACCAAGAACTATTTTCGAAGTAAAGATTATTGAAGTTACTACGTTTTTTAAGTACATTACAATTTAATGAATTATCGTTAAAATTGGAGTATTTTCAAAATTAGCTTGAGCAAACAAACAAAAATTAAATTGAATATTCAGATATCGATAAATATTAAATAATTATGCTTTCTCCACACTAGGATTTTTCGTATGTCGAGATTGCCATGGATACACACAAAGACGAATACACAAATACCCAAACCCAGAACAGAATACAGAATATATGTCTAGATAGGGCTCGAACCCGGAAACCTCTGCGTGTCAGACTGGTATAACGACCGTTCCGCCACGCGGATATTAAATACACATTATCCGTTTAAATAGTGTATACGTAAGATAATTAACGCCAAACTCAATTCCATTGATACAATTTATATTATGAGGCCACGATTTAATCATATTTCTATTATGATCTCATTCACTGAGCACGTAATAGTGTTGATAGATGTCAGTACCCTGTCAAATTGATATAATGGTTAAGGGTATCTCTATACTTATTAAGGTGGAATCGGCTTTTATCCGTCAAAAAAGGGACTGTTTACCATAGTCCTCTTTTGGTTTATGGGGGTGATCCCCATGTATTTTCTGTATAACATATTCACAACCGATGGTATTCATACATAATAAGACACATTATTTTTCAAAATGTCTTAATGTTGTTGTCGGAATGATCCTTTAATTTTTTTCGTCTACGAATATGGTACAATAGAGTTTCAAAGATCATCATAGTGATGCATTGTACTGCGAGTGGTTTAGTCTACACTCACGCAAAAATAAAGTAGGCACTTGCGTCAGCTGTTGCGTCATTTATGGCTTTAATGACGTTATGCGCATCGCATCCCATTGTCTTGAGTCATTACGTCATTTTGTGCAGACAAAGCTTTTTTGACAAGTTCAAACCGATTCTTCCTTGACATATTGGGTGAGACCCGTAATCTGAAATGCTATATGACCTGTAAATCATCGCTTAGTTTTAATATATTTGTGGTTTAGTGTAGCCGATATTCCGTTTGTTTCGTATAAATATCAATGTACCAATTTATTAATATGTATACTATTTTTAATAACATTGTCAATTGTATGTTTTAGAGAAAATAATTCGCGATACTGATGGTGGTGGCTAGTTTAGTCGTACACAACTTTATTAATTCTATATGACCAAGTATGGTTTGAAACTTCCGTGATAACTTCATAAAGAGAACTGGCCTATTTACAATGTTTAAAAGTATGTGTCGTCATATTTCTTTTTTCACGGCTTGTATGAACACGAATGTGATAATACAAATCTATTGAAAAAAGTTGTGAGTCCTTGGAAAATTCTTTGCAATAAAACGTATTATAAAATAAAAGTTGCAAAGATATTTAGAATGTACGGTCTGAAATTAATTCCAGTGTCACATGCTCTTATCCTCAGCATCTTGTGCGTCTTGTAAACTATATTGTTGTGGCAAAAAGCATGTCACTAAAGTTTCCTTAAATCTTCTCTATAAATCTTGGGAAGTATTAAAATGAAGACTCGAACCGACTTTGTACAAGCAATTTTTGTTTGAATTGATTTGATTTGCGAGTTATCACTATTTGACTTTAGTATTGACTAATCATAAACGAACGATGATATTAATGTTGAATGCAAATGATTTTCTAATATCCCAGCGTTGGCCGAGCGGCATGATAACGTTTGCGGTGAGTTATTATCGCCGTTCCGCCCGACAGCATATTTCGCTCGGTACATGCGTTTAGAATGTAAATCATCCCTTACATTGCGAAATCAACATTGATTGTTATTGGAGTTTATAGCTTACGTAACCCATGGATCATGGTAGCTAATACAATAAAATATAGAAACGAATTTACAAATTACGTTCATACTGTTACGTTTGTGAATATCTGCGGCCATTTGAAACATAAACTGCCGGCCTGTTTGCTTCTTAATTTTTATGTACAAATATAAGCCCTCTGTGAGCTATTGTAACTATAAGACATTTAAGATAATAGCCATTACGCCACCGACCTACCGCCGCCTTAAATGTTCACTAGGGTGTTATTACTAAGTATTCTTACTTCGTGGAGCTTGATAATGTTCACCAGTATATTCTAATAGTGCTTATACAGATTGTGAATAAGTTGTAATGTATAGTGTAAGTCGTCAGTAGTGTAAGTAGGAGTAGATATTGTTTCAGAAAGCGCCATGTAGAAGGCTGGCCAAGAAGATCTGATGGACATAAGAAGGTGTTTTGGTCTGGGTTCATAATTAGAAATCCTAAAGACCACAGGTGCACGCTAATGAAGGAAATTTGCATCCAAAGACAAAAGTTGATGACGAAGATAAGCAATGTGACGAAATACAAGAAATTTTAAGACTACATACTGTGAAATTTTATTTAGGAAACCAGTATTCCTGTAAATGTAAACAAGCACACTTCACCAAAATTGTAATTGAGATTCATAACCCAAGAACGAAAGTAGCCTAAGGGGACCTCGAATTTGTAAAGGAAATAATTATTCCCTCCCGGAAATGACGGGAGCCTAACTCCGTGAAATAAGGGGGCACACAGAACTGGAAAAAGTAGAAGTGGCCTAAATTGTTGCTTGTTTCAAAAAACTGTAACAATTTTGTTCAGTAAACACCTTTGCAAATGTTGTTTCAACTTCATATATTACATGACTTCACATAGCTTCGAGATGATTAAGTGAATTTTATGATATATAAGTAGCAACCCTTAATCATACCTGAAGTCACTATGGATACGTTGCTACCTCTCAAGATTTTGGAACGATCGTGTTAGTATATCTAATTTACCACACCCTTCAAATCAGAACACAGGAGTATCAAGCACTGTTGTGTTCTAATTTCTAAGCTATCATCTAAGTTATATAAGAAATTCCTGTGGTTTTCGTAATTCTATCTAGCAATTTAGGCGGCGCGTTGATTCCCAGTAAATTATATACATTGATGAACAGTTAAGTAATTCTTCATGTTGTTTTCCTTATCAGAAAATATAATATGCACATTAGAATTCCTTGAGTAGTGGCTATCGTAAAGTTAAAGACAATTACTCAAACACAGAACGAGAGTATAAAACTAAATTCAAAATTTCGATGTCTTCCTAGCTAAGGATGGAGATATTTAATCTGGAACCCTCTGTCAGAACGGTGTGGTGACCACTGAACTCTACGAGTAATTTATTAAAATTTTGATCCGAATCTCATATCTTCAGCAAAAGTCCCAAATTTCATTCGAATTGGCGTATAAGAAGTCATTCTTAAAATTAAATGCTCAATCACCCGAGAAGCTTACAAAATCATAAATCCATGTTAACAATCTAATGTAATGACGTCAGCCCATGGTTTGCGCACTTTATTATTAATTTCGATATGTCGTTACCTACGAGTATGTTGTGAACATTGAGTACGCTTCATAAACTTGGCCATAAATAGGTAATGACGCAGAAGCCTTCTCATTACCCTACCTTTTTATGGATTTCCAAAAACAGACGGAATAAAATTATGTACTATTCGGCGGAATTTCTACAATAATTTGGTCGTTGGCTGAGGAAGATAGAGCTTATCTTGGTTTATTAAAATAGATGTAGTTATCCAGTATGCAGTCTGCTGTCAGTGAAAATCTGTAATCAATTTAAAACAAGAGGTGCTATAACCGTTTGTTTCGATTCTGGAGGGACCACCGTTTTAAATACTAATATATTCTAGTCTGAAAGTAGTGTGGTAAGGTAAACATACTTATCCTATGCGTCAAAACTTATTGCTCAACCCGTTGTATGTGTCGACGTTACACAGGCCTATGTTCTTTATTATTCACTTAAGAACCCGATCTTAAAAAAGTAGTTTTAAGAGATAGCAACGCGTCTGTAATCGACTTTAAATAGGACTTAGATGTTATATACGATTGTATGGTTGTCCATGGGTGGCAGAAGTCACTTGCCATCAGGTACACTTCTTGCTCATGTGTGACTTGTACATATATACATATGTATATAATGGAATAGCAAACGAGCATGCAGTCCACCTGATGGTAAGTGGCAACTGCCGCCCATGGACACCTGTGATCCACCCCAAATAAGACCAGGATCCCAACTGAAGTCGACCACAGATGCGCTGCTACCCCTGAGGACTAAGTTGGAATGCCTCGTTAAATTTATCTCCATTACCACACCCTTCAAACCAGAAGACAGCAGCGCTTAACACTGCTGTTATTAGGCAGAAATAAGTGT
>DWRA01002277.1:0-14426 GCA_018250295.1 Spathilepia clonius
GTCCTGATTGGTGAGCAAAAAGGAAGTTTGAAGATATAAGCACACTTAATCAAGGTGAGTAATTTTATTAGTCAAATAAGAATAAGCTTTAAACTAAGATATGAGAAATATTAAATAATCTTAAATTTAACGTTAGACCTCAGATCAGTCTCTACATTTGCATCAGTTTGCATTAAATATGGCAGCATATAAACGTTCTTAAATTTAGATGAGTAACTGTTAAACTTGCGGGAAGTCTAACATCCCTTCTTCCACCGAACCGCCATAAATCGGAAGCCATAGTTGAGTCTACTCCAGTTGGAAGAGAGCTACCTAGTAATAAGTCATATAAGAGTTATAGCCACTTGAAGTTGTCCATAGACATATTATATTCTAGGGCATTTTGGTGAAAATTGATATAAAGATTTTTAATAAGGCTTAAAATGGTGCTAATTGTTATCAGGTTGCCAAGATGACGCAGCAATACAGTCTGCGATGGAACAACCATCAGCCAAATTTCATTTCCATGTTCACCACGTTGCTGAACACTCAAACGCTGGTGGATGTTACCCTCGCAGCGGAGGGCAAGCACTTACAAGCGCATAAGGTCGTGCTGTCGGCTTGCAGTACCTACTTTCAGGTATGTTGACGACATATATATGTATATAATACTTGTATTATTCATTAATATGTTATCTAATTAAACACATACTATAAGATTGCCTATTTATTTAACCGCTTTTATAGAATTGATTCTAAATCTGCAACTTAATGTTGAATAAACTTTATGCTTATTACTATTGTTTCAAAATGATGTATATCTCATAATATATTTTTTTAACTTTTTTAGGCATTGTTTGTCGACAATCCATCGCGACACCCGATTGTGATTTTGAAAGATGTTACCTTCGCCGATTTGCGTACCATGGTCGACTTCATGTACTACGGCGAGGTTAACGTTACCGAAGAACAATTGCCTCAGGTATAATCAACTAATCCAAACACTAGATGTTATCGCACAAACGCTGGCTCCATGGTGTCTCATGCTGTACCAAGTATAAAACAGGCTCAAATTTCCAAGACTATTGTTAAATTCTTTCATCACCACCTAGGAGTATCTTATTGTGCGCAAGCAAACAGTGTAAAGGTTTTTCGTGAAATCTGTTTATTAGTGCGATAAGAAATGGCAACTTGCATTTTGTGCATGGTTTGTAAAGTTTTACAAATATATTCAGATAAATTCATACAAATATTTTATTGTTTTAGGTTTTGGACACTGCTAAATTACTGAAAATCAAGGGTCTGACAGAAATGCCCGACTCCACTTCCCTCACTCGATCTCAAGGCAACGCGACGGACTTCCAATCACCGGGAGATTCTATTGAATCTCAAAGGCACTCGATTTCACCAGCTGCATCTCCTAGGAATAGACAGAAAAGGTTAATATTAAATTTTTGACATGTTAATAATAAAATTAACGATCATAAAATTTCATTTTGTTTCTGAATGAATAATTTTGTTTTATCTGATGACATGTTAGTTTACAAATGTTTAAGCGAGTGTAATGCACAACGTTTAATAACATACAAAAAGCGGAGTTACACTTAAGAACCCAATATGTGATAGATATTTGGGTGTGCCCAGGCGCAGGAAGAGTTCGACTGGATCCACATCACTGAACATGGTTGGGGAAGAGAACAGGAGCGATGACGCCGGCCAGCCTATCGACGTAGTCTGTGGCGATTCCATCACCCTGAGCAGCGTACCCCAACAACGACGACTCCGCGAATACGATGACCGAGTAGACAACACACAACAGGTACTGTTTTAATGTATTGTATGTAAAATGTATCTATGCTAGAGTTTATAACGCATCTGAACGTTCACTCCGTACGCTCTATTGAATTGGATCTTGTAGGAGTAACCGTGGATTTCTTCCAAATTTGGTTAGCTTTAACTCAGTCCATTGAAGACTACGAAATTGATCACGCTCGGTGGATCCAGAAGGGGGGAGGGATGTATTGGGAGGATTCTTATATTCCTCTTTCTAGGAAGACTTCTTTTCTTTCGTCATTATAGTTTACTGTTGGTTAGGTTAGGTTATGTTTTTCATGTTAAGTAATGTTTAATAAGAGCTAGTGTATAATAGAAGTTTTTATGATGTTCATGACGACTAAGATAATGATGTACGATGCGTTTTTAGTAATATCACTGATCGGTAGTTATTTGGCGTATAATAACGATATTAATAACTTTACAGGCAAACGAATCCCACAATCTGAATGTCGAACATCTGGCTATGGACAACAACCCAATGGTGATCCCGCAAGGTAAGAGAATAAATATATCATTACAATTATTTTATACCATTTTATTTGCTTTATGTTTTTTTATTAAACCTGCTTAAGTTTTCTCCACAGACCATGATTTAATTTGTATTGATTTTGAAGTAAGGGTATTTGGTTAGGAATACTTTTACTCCAAAATTTCATTATCGATCTCCTACTTTCTTTGGAGATACTCACGTAAGCCCGTTAGGTTCATTACCTTTTTTTGTTATTCCTATCACTGAACATTATTTTAAGTATATTCCTAGTTTCGATATTTTCTTTTCATTTCATCATCACTAAGCTTGTATTGTTTTTTTTAAAATTGTGTTTGCTTATATTCTGTTATTAACGAAGTCAAAATTCGTGTACAGAAATACGTAATACATACAATGTAATGCTCCGGGCTCTACGTTTTATATTCCAGGGAAGGGAGATCAATGAAAAGTATAGATCTAGCTAAAGCTTTTATTTATTGCAGAAATGTGTTACAAAATCATTTATCTCTCTTCCCAGGAGGGCAGTGGAGTATGATGGAGCATACATACCCCCGGTATTCGAACGCCTGCATCGGCGGCAGTGGTGGACTTCAAGCTGATCCTGGAATGTATAACGTTATAAATCCCCATATGGACTCCGAGATAAACGAATACGGACAAGGACTGGGCGTCACAGGCCCTTCACCCGGACCCAGTTGTGTGACGGAAGCGCAAACTGTCCAAGAAACACTTCCCACGCCCGTACCTAAACGTCGGCGCACCACTAACCCCCAATCGGAGGAAAACTTTAAGAGAGCGCTTGATGCTGTCCGATTTGGAGGTATCGGCTTTTGTAAGGCAGCTCGTATGTTCGGCGTTAATAACCGTACCTTGTGGCTCGAATATAAGAAAAAAGGGTACCCGAATAACCGGCCTAGTATTAAGAGTCGTATCAAACGTGAACATACATCGCCGCCACCAGAACACAAGGACGACAATGCCCAGCCCGAACAGCAAATGGCTTTACTATGTCCACCTCATCCAGTTCCAGTAGGCTTCATTGATTCCCGCCCATTAGATTTTCCGATTCAAGGCGTTCCTCACAGCTCCCCTTTGAACATTCTTGGGGTAAACTTTAATTCAATGCAATAGAACGCGGCTAACGGGGCGACAAACGACGAGTCATACGTTTTGTGACCGGAGTTTCAAGGCGCGGAAAACGGATCGCCCCCCGTCGCGCCTTCCCCAGTTGGGCCTATATCAGTTTCGTCATCGTCTGTCGGAACCGTACCACTCGCGTCTATATCACACGTGACCCCGTCAAACTCGATATGGTCAGTCGGATCTTCGTCGCTTCCGTCTGTTCCATTCGCAACCGCTTCAAATTCGGCATCGTCAGTCGGAACCCCGTCGTTCGGGTCCTATCCATTCGAGGCCCTGTCAAGTTCGGCACCGTCAGTAGAGACCCCATCGTCTCTTTCATTCGTGGCCTCCGTAATTTTATCGTCGTCTCTGGGAACACCGTCGCTCCGGTCTCCCTCATTGGTGTCTCAGTCAAATTCCACAACGCCGGTTGGAACCCCGTCACTCGTGTCAGTCCCATTATTGAGCTCGTCAATTTCGGCACCGTTGGCTGGTGGCTTACCACATGCGTCCTTACCATTTGTAGCTCCATGCGTTTCGGCACCGTCGGCCGAAGCCGCGCCGTTCGTGCCGTTGCCTTTAGCAGCCCCGTTATTATCGGCCCAGCAAGTTTCACCATCAGTGGGACCTCCACCAGTCGCACCGGCATACGCAACTCCACCTTTCTCGGCGTCACCATACGTGGCGCCCCCATTAAGGCCCCCGTTATATGTACCCATATCGATTTCGCCGCCTTCATACGCGGTGCCGTATGTGCCCTCATCGTACGCGGGCTCCTCATATATGACTCCATCATACGTAGCTCCGTCATTCGTGTCCTCGCCGTACGTAGCCCAGTCGTACACAGCTCCACCATATGGTGCGCCGTCGTACGCAGCGCCACCCTACGCGGCGTCGTCGTACGTGACACCGATGCCCGTTGCTCCTATACACGTAGCCCCGTCGCACATCGCTCAGGTGCAATTAGGTTCGTCGCATGTTGCCCCGGTGCACATAGCCCCAGCCCAAGTTGCATCAGTTCCAATAGCCCCATTGCACATCGCCCCAACCTATGTGGCTCCTTTGCACGTGGCTAGCTCGTACGTACCCTCATCATACATGGTCCCGCAGTACATAGCTACACCGTACGTTACCCCGTCGTACGCGGCGCCACCATTGGTGTCTCTACCACCTGGGTCTCCGTCGCCTGTTCACGCGGTACCCGGCCGGTCGCCGAGACAATCGCCCTCCGCCAGCCCGCCCCCGGCCGCTGCCCCGCGAGTGCCGGAATTGCCACGCCCGTCGCGGCACGACATGTTTACGCACATGTCGTTGTAAATATTGCCTATATTGTCCAGTATTAATCGAAAATAGCTATTTCTTTCGGTATATTATAGTGTTACAGGACGCTGGGTGAATCCATATGTGTCTATTTGCCATAATCAATAACGTATGTTTATTTAGATCTCAGTAGTAAATTAAGTAACTGGATCTGTAACTGCTTTATTTCTAAGCGGCGTGCGATTCCAGTAGCGTATAAAATGTGATAGTGACTTTTTGTATTGTACAAATAATGTACAATGCTCTATTTGCATCACCGATCTTCAGGTTTTTATGGCTTAGTTTTAGGATGTATACAGTGAATGGCAGGTTACATTCAGTTTGTCAAAACTACCTCTATCCAAGTATTCGTTCGTATATTTTAATTTATGTATTATTTTAGCAGCTACCAAAAATAGGACGTTTATATTAACTGTGATTAACAGTACCAGTGAAATTTTTAGAAAAATAGTGATTTCATGCTTTATAAATAGACAAAAACATCGGTTTTGTTGGCATAGTATTATTATTATTATATTAAATGGCTTCTATTTGTGTAAAGCTATTTTACCGTCTCTATTTTGATTTAGCCAGTAGCCAGCCATTGTTTTTAAACCTATTTTCTTACAATAGTGTAGTTTTATAGTTATCGCTAATAAAAGTAAATTATATGATGTGAATACGTTACTACTATATATAATACGATATTATGACCGTATAATCTTTACTCGCAAAAATAAAAGGAGAACTTAATAAATAAATTTCGTAATTGTGAATTGTTGATACTATTACAAAAACGCCATAGAATAGCGTTAGTGCGTAGAACGTAGTACTTTTGCGTTTATATCCACCACTGAATACTATTATAACACTATATAGTTATCTCGTTACTGATTGATGTATTGCCACCACAGTCGTGGTCGCATGGTTCATTGTTCTCGCGGTGTGCTACCAGAATCACGTGCTGGTAGTTATTAGAAGGCATCGTGGTTAGCGTTCTCAAGCCAATTTAAATAATTCTAAATATATCTCAAGTTATGTAACAATTTTATGTAATTGTTATAATATACCTGTTAATTAGTACTACGATTCAGTAATCATGAGTTGATTTTCAAAAATTATAAAAGTATCCTATTGTATGAAACTATCAAGTGATGTATTTTATTTAGCCTTGCCACATTTGAAAGGCTTTATATTTTAGAATCTTCCGCCTTACTATATTATATGTTATATGTTGTATACACTATGTAACTGAATATTTTGCTAGGAGAAACTTGACGCTATGACCTATATGTATACCAATAAATGTGCACGTGCGCATTTGTTATTTTTACTTCATAATACTTTCTTCTCTTTTTTATTTTTAAACTTGACTAAAATTAGTATTGATATGTTAAGTTATGTTCTATATATGTACAAGTTAGTATACAAATTTATGCATTTTTTGCGTTCATTTTATTATAATTGACAATGGATGTGACATTACCGGTATTTTATTATGGCATTTATTTTTTATTATTATCTGCTAGCATTATTGACCGTCGCATAAGGTTGTCATTAAAGTGACGTTTACTGATATAAAGTTTGGGAGAAATAAGATTATTTGGAATTTCAATGTAGCCGCAAGAAAGTAGCGTGTAAGAGATGACTATCTCATTTGGCTTTAATATGATAACATATCGATATAATTATGCACATATTATGTATTAGTCCGTGCACACACAGTTTAAACCTCTGGCCGAAAGATATGTACAATTATAACCCTTAAAATATGTTATAATCATGTACTTGTTTCCCTCAACATTTTGAAGTTGTCATACAGACAACGGGGTTAATACAGTAACACAGTACATTTGGAATCTTTGTAATCGAATAATTTACTCCAAATCAAATTATTATTTGAGGAACTTTTAATTTGGCCAAGTTTATATGAAATGCATGTTATATAGTTATAGCAGAATTTGGTGATTTCTGAGAAATTGATTCAGTATTATTATTAGCTTGATCAGTAGCTTTATATTTGTGAGGACTTTTTGCAGTCTAATGTTTCCTAGTAATTCCCTCGTAATTATCCAATTGTATGGGATTTAATCAAATCTCAATAAAAAATAAACGAAGAATGTTTATAGCTTTAGATATAATAATCATGTAAGAAACCGGATTTTCAAATAATAGGTTTTTGGAACAGTTAGGAAAACATTAGAAGCAATGGACATATTTTTTTCGGGAGAAATTATTCATCTCAGGTCTGTAGTCACTTATTCGTTCTAATCGAGAAGTTGTAAACCACAAAGAAGAATACGTTGTTAATTATTCATGTAGTAGTTAATTTTTAATAAAAATTAAACATTACAATTAAAACATAAATAGGAACTTTGTTGCCAACATATTATATTATGTACTGTTAATGAACGTTCGTATTAGTATATGCTTAACGTAGACTTCACTGATTACTAAAATATATATAATTATATGTAGGTACCTATATTATTTTATTTTCGTATGCAAAGTAAATGGAAGTGGAAGATTTTAAGTAGGTTTGTCTTCCATTTGTTGTAAGTAGTGACTGTTCTTTCATTGTTCATGTTAACGGAGATCGGGAATCGTTTGAAGCAAAATTAACTTAAAACATTTACGCATTAGGTTCGAATTACCTGATAATTCTTCGTAATAAGTATAAGTAATTCAGTGTATATAAGAGGAAAATTACTAAACGTATTGTTGGTTTTGTCTTAGCGTGGGAACTTACAACAGCCGCGTCATAGTTATCATCTTTTATTTTTCTTTTGTACTTAGTACAGTTTTTGTACTAAGATGAGGAATGTATTTTTTAAATTTTGTTTCATTACTTATTTTTAACCGACCTCCTTCTCCGAATGAAAGAGGTTATCTATTTTACTCGTATATTTTTTGATTGCTTCTATTATGTACCTATATGAACATTTAGGATTGTCAATTAACAAATGACCAAGTATTTGACTTGGATTTTTAATTTTATCATTTATTATTTCGGAATGTTTTAATAATAGTATTATGAAGTTGTTGGTGTATATTCAGTAATAATCAGATACCGCAGATTGTTTGAATTATTCAATGTTATGAATTAGGATGTCCCGATCATCCAGTTAACAAGAAACTATTGAAGTAAATTCTCCCGTCATTAATATTTACAAATAAATTCTAATGCAATACTTGTTTATGCGCTGGTCGCCGTTAAGTTTTGCGTCGGTCGCATTATTGCGTTGCTTATTTGCATTCGTCTTCAGGGCCATAAATATACAAATTAGGCTACGTTTTAGTTGAAAGTGTTGTTGTGAAATCGTATATTCAGCCTTTTTGAGGTCAAAGAATGACTAGTTGATATATAATTATATTTATTATATAGTATTGTTACTAATTAACCAGTCTACCTTTCTCGCTAAAACGTTTCTGCCAGTCTGTTTAGTATGACTGTCTGAGAGTTCTAATCACGCGTATTTTCTAGGTAAATGATATATCTTAATTCCCTTTATCCTTCTTATATACCTCTTTTTTAAATTGTCATTACCCCATTATTACAGTAACAGATCTCGAGTGTAAAATATAGAAACATGTCTGTAAGTATATTAAGCGTACGTAATAACTATCACTTGCATTTATAGGCTAAATAGTTGGTAAGGAATTTATTGAGTGTAAAAAATATGGTGCCAGTGTTTGCATTACCTTTTTTGATAACTAAATTAGTCATTTTATCTTAAATAACCGTAATACGAAGTTTATATAATAATTCATGTACCGTTATATTCTTATCCGTGTTCTTAATCGATATTGATCATTTTATAGCGAGAAGAAATAATAAATTGTAGAATAATTAGATAATTATTCTGCTGTGTGACGTGAAGAAAGAAATGGTGTTAAATGTTCACCACCAAACCTAGTATCGAAACAGGTTTATAGAAAACACCAGATAAAGAATATAATTGTTTGTTTATAAACCAATAAATGAGGTAGTATGTTACGGGAGGGATTTTAAAGTTGATCAAAGTTTACAGACATAAACGTAGATAGATACGAGTAGTAGGTATTCGTTCTCTCACTTTATTATAGATTTAACCATTCATACGCTTTTTACATTAATGTAGAATATAGCCTCACGTAATATAGTGAAGGACTTTGAATTTATAATAAAATAATGTTATACCAAAATAATTGCGGTTCCAGTGACTACTGCCTTTTGGTTCTCCGTTATAAATGCGAACTATTCGTGTTTTAAAAATATGCTGTATTTAGATACAGTTGGATACAACGTTTTGTTAACAAATCCGTCAGTGTAATATTGTTCGCGCGTTTACGATTAAATATAGTGATATATTTGAAAACGTAAATCCATTTTGCACAAAAGTATGATATGTTTTTATAGCAACTTATTTTCAATGTTAGTTTTACATGTTTTATCTATATGTACTAGTAAGGGTTGTAGCATTATTTCACTTTAATATTTAAGAAGTATTATATTTTTCTATTCATCTAGATTTACAACGATGCTTATATGATTTTAATTATGCGAAGATCTCTATAATTTTCGACTGATTTTTTTACACTAAATTTAAGATCAAGCTCTTATTACATTTTAGAATGTTCTTGATTTGAATGGAACTATTAATCGTCGGTAGCAATATTTTGTATGTGATGTATTATGAACACAAATAATGTGATCTAAGTGTGGCTAATATAGCAACGAAATGGAAAAATGTAGGCATACGGGCAAAATGTCTGTTTCAGTGTTTCAATTGACTAATTTATACATATAATAATCACATCTGTAAATATTCTTGTATATAATCTTTTAATGAATAAAATGTAATAAATACACTGATATACTGGCATATTTAGTAATGTTACGCAGACTATATAAATGTTGACGAGCCGACTTGTGTTGCTGTGACTTTAATGTTTATGGTTTATACAGTGCCATAACTTTACATAACGTTACAATGTATACATCAATGTTCGGTTAAACAATGTTATAAAAAATAATAAACGAAATCTCTTTTCAGTAGCGTTGCCGCAATCGGGGCCTATTTTAACTATAAGTATATAAAATAATGGAATAATTAGAAGTCGTGAATATATGGTATTTCATCTATTCATTATTATTATTAATTATTTGTTACCAGAGCAACAAAAAAATATATACAATAATGTCATGAGTAAATCTTTTTAAGTTATCAAAGTGTAGTGCATACCATCCAAAGACATTCAACTATATAGTAGCAGTAGACTGGACAGGGGGAGGAAAAGTGTCATCCACGACTTATGACTAATCGGTAGTAAAGTCGTTCTGAAATATAATTATGTTGAACACCAATCTGGGATGTTGTGAGTGTGAAGTGTAATGATTTTTTTTGTATGAAATTTTACAATTCCCCTCTATTGCCCTATATATTTAATCTCTTTGATACCATCCATCATTTGCTGCTATGTAAAAATATACAATTTTGCAAATAAATATGAAATGGATAATTTAATATTTTGAATTCTTAAACAATCTTGTACGTGAATGATATATGGTATTAGAAAACTTTCGCAGATTGTCACCAAACAACAGCTGTAATAATATTGCATGAATTTGTGCGTAGCACTTCTTAATTGTTCTATACCAAATTAGGTAATAAATCATTTGGTTATTTTGTAAAATATTTTATTCATTATTTCCTTTCCCATTTCCTTTAATATTATGTTACGACTGCGTGTCCGTTTTTACAAATGAGTGTTTATTTCCTATTCTATTACGCTGTTTTATTATGTACTGGATGTACTCACGACTACAGGTTTTATTTTTTAGTGACCTTTGTTTGAATCAGTTACAGTTAGTATATCCCGTTTCATGATAGCCTTATAATCACAAGTTTGGACACAACAATTTAACCGGTCTTAACAACACTGGTATATAGTAGTGAAGCTCGTGATACTGGCATAGCGTCTTACTTGCAGTTTAGAAATACGGGATGAATAGTGTAATAATGGATGCGGTACGATATGCAAGTTGCACAGTCTAGCTAATCTAGGTACAAATAAGATTTACCGCAACAAATATATAGTCTTTGTTTTTAAATTAATTAATAACATCTACATAACTGAATTAACTAAACTACATCTATATAACGTAATTATATATCATAAAATAAAGATGCGTGAGTCGAAATTCCCAATGTAAGAAGTGGGACGTCGTAGATTAAATCACGTTTCTTAATATATTCTTTTAATATCTTTAATTATATAAACCAGAAACCTCTGCAAGGTTTAGCTTCTCCGTTATGCCGATAATTAAAAGAAAACAGGTTTACGTGCCCTCTGGAGCTTAAAACGCCCGAAGAGATTATTTTTGATTTAGCTATGATGGACGATTAATCGAACTGCAGTTTTTTAGATGTTTTACTATTTGTACCTTGGGATTGATTTTTGAAATACCATTAGGAAATTTATTATTAGAATAAAGGTAAATAAATTGCTGATATTCTGACGATATCATTTATATTCGCAGAATCGTTCAGTCCCCAATCTGGTCCTCGTCTCAAGCGTTCGAAGTACTTCAAGCGGCAGAGCCGGGTGCAGCCTGACGAGCGCGAGCTGCGTCGCCAGATGTCGGAGCCGGTGCCGCCGCCCGCCCAGCCGCAACTCCCGCCCATGCCCACGCTGCAGAAACACGAATCCTACCCGCAGTACACACCCAAGGTATGCTAGATAATGGATAGAGATTCACACGATACATGGAAAATAGTTTTTAGATACAAGCTTATTCTACACACTATGGCCCATTTAATAGTATCACAAAGGTAGGTAGAAAATTTTGTCTGCTATCTTAAAGTGGTGCCATCTTGAGTATAGAGTAAAATCGTATTGTTTTTCAGCTTCCGCCATATTGGATTAACGTCACTAAAGTAATAGAGCATTACATTCAAATAAAACGTGTATGCAAAATGTCAGCTTAATTGGTTGGGGTATACTGGTTTTAAAATCTACCCTACTATTATCTATTGCTATTTGACCCTCACATGAATAGTAACTGACAAAATAATTAATGTTTGCAACAATGCAAGCGTATTGCAATAAACAATGAAATAAATGTTTCAAATTTCCTGCATTACTAAAGGCAGTCCAATGGTTGTCATAGTCAAAATATCATAGACGGAATTCGGACATGGCAAGATGGTTTTAAATTATCAACATTTACATTTGATGTCAAGAACAATTGCAAGTAATTTCCTATTTCATAACACCACAACATCGTCCAGTACTCTGCAAATATTCAGACTTTCGAATTACCCTGACAGAAAGTCTTTGACCCTGGTCGGAGAGTGTTAGACACATAGCGGCTTCATCAGACGGCCAGTTTGTTCGTTGCAGAATATTTTTAATGTGAGACAATATATAACATCATACATAATCACAAAGAGTTGTGAAAAAAGACTATTTGTTCGCTATTGTCACAAGAATGTACAGTTTGGCAACGTATATGATGAGGTCTTGCTGTAATTTCTCCAGAGCCGTCGCTCCGAGCAAGAGCTGGGCTCGTTCCTGATCCGAGCGGTGGCGATGGTGGACCGGCAGCCGTCGACCACGTGCACGGTGACGTCGTTCGAGACGGCGCTGACGGACAGCGTGGCGCACGTGCAGCGCGCCAGCCACACGCCCGCCGTGCGCCTCGGCCCGCCGCTCAGCTGCAACTTCTGCTGGAACTCCAAGGACGACAGCGGCAGGAAGATCCGCCGCAAGACCCAGTACCACTGCCCCGAGTGCCGCACCAACCTCTGCATCGTGCCCTGCTTCCACGAGTACCACGACGGCAACGAGCTGGACGCCGCCGCTAGCGCCAGATGAGCCCACGTTTCCGTTATCAAAGAGACGCGCTCGTATTTGGAAAGGAACGGTTGAGGCTCTGTGCCGACGACGTTCCCGGACTTTACAAACATTTCTCATGAAGCTATGTCGGTACCTACCCTACTACACGGGTAGTTGTACTACTAGCTATTGCATTGAGATGTTTAGTGTTCCATATCGCTGAACTGACAGTGTTTTTGTGCTTTTATTGGTGTTTTAACTGATGAAACAAACATTTATATGTATATTAGATGCCGATTTCATCAAGATATAGTTGATTCTCTCTGATAATAATGAACTATGTATAATAAAAAATCAATAAAGGATATTTTAAATGTTTAGATTTTAAATCTTCTTGTCGCGATATTGTACAAAGGATGATTTTAAAATGTCTTTTAACGATATTGGTGTCGTCTAGTAATATTAAATGTGACCAGATCATAAAATATTTCGGTCAATTCGGAATTCTTCATCTTGAAGTGTTTACTATTAAATTTGTCGTTAGATAATTAATTTGATGCCATTTAGTATTCCTAGTACTAACTGTTTCTTGTCATATTTGTAGCTTTCAATATAAAAACATTTTTAATATATTGGTGTGAAGAATATTATTATAACAATAAGTACTCTCTATGTGGGAAAATAAAATTTTAGTAGTGGTATTTAATACTATAATATTGTAATCAATATTTTCGATATCAGCCTAATGTAAAAATATACGTAAAAAGTTGTTACAATATTAACATTTTATTAATATGATTGTGAGAAGAGTAGACGGGTATTTTTTTCAAAATGCGAATTTTAAGCAAAATGGTGTCGACTATTTTATTAATTGTAGGTACTCGTGACTGACAAAATTTATATGAACGTGATATTACTACGTCCTCTTGTTTCCTCGTGCAAGTTTTAAACAGTGTGTGAACAATAAATGTTAATATGTCTACTGTGCTTACTAATGTTTACAAATAGTGTATTTTGACACAATCAATGAATATATATTAAATACATCTACTATACTTACTACAGTTAATTAAATAATACTTATGTGCAATGACTATTGTTTTGGATGTGAGAATAGTTGTAACATTAAAAACGTTTGTGAAACGTTTTAAGTGTATTGTAAATAGTCGTGGTAAACGTGCGGATGTGTGAAGTGAACTGGATAGGCTGTTTTTATATTATTTTTATACGAATGTTTTGGCTGTAACAGCAAAGGGATGTTTTATCTGTAAGGTTATTGAATTATTTTGTGAGTTATTTAATATCGAAAGGTAAGTTCTAAATGTGATTATTACAGTTTTAAAACCAAAAAAAATATCAAGGAATATTTGGGTAAATTTAAGCGAATGTTACAATTTTTGATATACTTAATTAAAAAAATTATATAAGACTTGGATGGAAGAGGGACCCATTTTTTGAAAAATATGTACGGTCAGCGTCATATCAAAATATGGTTTTCATAATTAAATATTTGTTTGCACTGCTGGAATTGTATGGATGAGTTTGCGTATGAAATAAAAATAGTGCCGATTTGGTGGCTTCTTCTTATTATTCGAATAACTAACAAACTTTTTGATGCTGATAGTAGTTGGTATTATGTGTTTATCGCGTGACGTCTACAAAATGATGTAGGTCAACGTAATTTGTACATAACGATTGTAAATACAGCATAATGTATATTTGGCTCATGATTTAGTTACAGATTAATATAAGTAAATCACTGTGTGTTATAATATGTAAGTTCTAGTATTTTCCAACGTGGTTGTTCAGTGCTACTCGTACGTAAATCCACGTAACATATAATTCACTCGTATTTAATATGTAATTCTACTAAAGATTG
>DWRA01002278.1:0-14421 GCA_018250295.1 Spathilepia clonius
AGGCATTCCAACTTAGTCCTCAGGGGAAGCAACGCATCTGTGTTCGACTTCAGTTGGGATTCTAGTCTTATCAGGAGTGGATCACAAATGTCCATAGAAGGCAATTGCCACTTACCATCAGGTGGACTGCATGCTCGTTTGCTACTCCATCATATAAAAAAAAAATGATGTATTCGCACTTGGCCACGGTGTTCCTGGTCTTTATCTCTATCGCTCTAAGGTGAGACTCGTACCCAGCGGTGGAAAATACTGGGTGACGACGACATACAGCACACATCATCAATATCTTTAAATTTAAGGTATTTTTGGTATTGAAACTGCGCTCACTTAAGCTTTTGTGATTATATGCTATAGTTTAATAACGTCTATGTATCTGTCGGTATAAGTTCATGTTGTAAGTCATTTATTTGAATTTTAACCGCAATTTCACGCAAAAAATGTAATTAAACATAAGTTCACAGTGTTCCGGGGACGGATGTTTCACTTAAACACGGTACAGTTTCGTTTAAAAGCGAGTAAACGAAAACAGTTAACAACGGCTTAATGTTTTAGACTTTGATCTAAAATGGTTAAGTTTACCACAACACAAACGAAGCAATACAAAGAGTCTTGCTAAAACTCTACAACCGCAAACGGAATGGGGAGTAGAGATGTTTTTGTTCAGAGTATTGAATTAAGACGTTCTGTACTTCGGGAACAAATAGTAAGGATGTGATCGTAACGACAGTAGTACATATTTTTTAACATATTTTTTAAATACATGCGATGTAATAATTCATACGGAGTTTCTTAAGTATGTTTATAAAACATTCGATTGACTTATTTAAAGATATTCACTTCTATTTATATCATTGTGTTTATATATATGTGCTATAATATTGTGCATTCATTTCTGCAGTGTTAACTAATGGATGATGTTAGTATCAAAACGTTACAAGAAATGTAATTTTCTTGAAATATAACTTTTTAACTCTGACATGAAAATGTTAGTTCAATAAAATGTTATGACAATCTGAAAATAATACTTCTAATTAAAAGGAAACCTTTTGCTCAATTTCCAATTACCCCTTAAACGAATGAATACAACCACGATTTTAAACCTCAAACTTGTAACCACAAAGTAAAGGTATATTCGATTAAGACGTGCTTCGTTGATGCTATTTTCGTAGAGACCGCGACCGCATTCGACTTACCTTCACCTTAGCAAGGTTTTGCGAATTCTCTTCCTAATAAATATAATCAAAACATCTAAAGAGAAACCGATAACAAATTTTCATCATTAACCACGACGTAATCGAATTAATAAAACCACGAGTCGTTCCCCAAAGTTGTTACGGAAAAGTAAAGCGGATTAGATTATACTGTTGTTTCCTTGCCGATATTTTTGTATCGTGACCGCATTTGACAATGCGGTGGTAGCTACGATTTTGTAGAGGCACACCCTCGAAAATTATTCCTAGACAGATGCACTAATATAAGTAAAATTGCGGTGTTCTTTTGTTTTGTACTAAGACAGTATACGAATATGAATCGTTTAGTAGAACGCGTATTGATATCTTATTACCTGGAAATATGTAGTAAAAAGACATTCTACAACTTCATAATCTTTAAAACAAAATCCCCCCTGCTAAAAATTTAGACTATATCACTGCCACAATTTATACTAACGTTAAAATCCATCATGCCGTTTGTGCTATAGGGCGTACTAACGAATGAGCCATACATACGCTTAAAGAATATGTTATTTAACACTCAGCAGTCTGGTAAAAAAGGTAAACCTTTCGTATCATAACCATCTTTTTATTACATAACTTGTGATAATAAAAAGGTTTGTAAGGTAATGAGGTAATAAGGGTCTAATCATGAAATGTTTTTTTCCCAAAATATTAAAGTAACTAAAGAGCTTGCAGTTCAAGATGGTGATGTTTCACCTGAAGCATGACATGCGCATTACCAATCCCAAGGACTAATCCTGATAACCATGATACTAAATTAGCCAACATCCACAGCCTTCCATCGAAACGTAAAAACTACTTTAGACTAGAGACCGTCGAATATGGGTTCTACCACCATTGAAAATATCGTATTGTCTCATAAGTATACCTTGTATCGACCAGAGCGATAGCAACTGATCAGTATTCTTCGCCTCCGGGAAGGTATCGGTTTCTCTTCAAGTTCTCGGCCTGTAGGGATACCTGAGGTTTTCTTGCCTCAACGTATAATTTTAAACTTTCCCGTCTTACTTCTAACTACGCTGAGATGAACGAGAAAGGTGCAAACATTATTTTGTTGCTAAGGTTTCTGGTGAAGATATTAATACAGACACTTGCGCTTGTTTGAAATTATTACAGTTCAGTTTTTTATATATAATGGAGTATTAAACGAGTATGCAGTCCACCTGATGGTAGATGGAAATATCGCCCACCCATGGACATTTGTGTTCCACCCCAGAGAAGACCAGAATCCTTCTTGAAGTCCACCACAGATTTGTTGCTATTCATGAGAAGCTGGAACGCCTCGAAAAGTAAGTTTCCTTTACCACACCCTTCAAACCAGAAGACAACAGCGCTTTACACTGTTATTGTTAGGCAGAAATAGGTAATGTGTGATCGTAAAATTAAACAAAACGCTTTTTTTAACGTCATGTTTTTTCAATTTTAGTTTAGTTTTTCATAGTTTAGTTACGCTTAGTTTTACATTTTTCTGTAAAATAAGCTATATAATTTTCTGTAATATCAGCATAAAATATATTTTATTTATTCACCATATTTCCAATTTCATAGTACAGAAAAGAAACAGAAGTTTTGGAAAGTCTTCCCGAAAACAAGCACAAAATATATTATAATTCCAACCCTTAGCTTGTCCGGGGTCAGAATACCCCAATTGTCGTGTATTTCCCCAAAGGGCCATTGACTCGGACGCCCGTTCGATTCTCGCGTTAGGCACGATCATATACTTGTAATTGGTGTTGAGAGATTTATTGGCTTGTCTCTGTTTATTTACTATGCTTTATCTAATCTACCCACTCATTATTCCTTGATTGAGTGCTGTGCTGTTATTGTGTATCTGTGTTCTTAACATTATTTGTTCATTAGATGCCACTATTTTATTAGATTGTTTGTTGGGAGTTGAATTATTTGTCTGGAAGTAATGCGCAATAGAAGGACTGGTTTATGTGTTATATAGGTGCTTATTATTCACAACATTGAACATTTTCCTTTATTTAATTAACATTTTACTTATCGGCAAAATATGTAGGGATGAACTAATTATTTGCTTGCATATAAATCTGTAGTTCAAATCAAAGCCTCATACTAAAATAAACACTCTCTCGTGAATGCAAGTACACACAAAGCGAGCGCACAAACACACAAAAAAGAAATGTTAATGAAATAGATTTGAACTTTTGTGTAACACTCTTCAAAAAAGGAATAGGTTATATGTGTCTCCTAGATTTTTGGGACGTAACTTTAGATTACGTAAATGTTCAGTCATAAATCCTTATGAGCCTATTTAAAATTATAATAACGGTAAAATCTACATAACTTGTCTGCCGTCCTTGATACAAGATAAGTATAAAATATTTCTGAAAGTTGAATGATCTCTTTTTCCCGGCTCTTGTTAACGCCTACTTGGCTAGATGTCGGGATGATAATTAACTCCGTAGGCCGCATGGATGTATATTGTGGCTATAATAATAATTACAGTATGAGCTTTTCTAAGTCTATAATAAAAATCGTGTGGGAATTAAAAATTAAGTAAGTATCAGTAGGAGCGGAAAGTCTTGATCATAATGGTTCTATTATTCTTGAATAAGCAAGGCAAAGTATTTAATAGGTTTAATAGAATTGATTCGGTTTAAAGTTTTTTAGTGGAAAGTTCTAGTTTTAAACTACTATGATGACTTTAGTTACGCTCGTTATTGATAATCAATCTATCCAATGTTTTGCTTACTAAAGATCGAAATGTAACTATTACTGTCTACTAGACATAGTCAAATTTCTATCTTTAGTATGCGAAAATTGAATGGATTGAAAATAATCAACAATTATTACTAAACAACCTTTAATCTTGTTGGATGTAATTTCAAGATTCTAATGATTCATCGATTAAGAAGGGACTTATACCAACAATAATAGACTTATCATATAATGACAATAGATTTTCTTATAAATAAGGATAACAGTAAGTCAATCATACCCTTACCCTGGAAGATGAGTGGTTGTTCTCAGAAAGTGTCTTTTTTAGACATCGTATGATCGGCTAGATACCTTCCTAACTATTATACATTGTTTAAACATAAATAAGAGCTACAAGTAAATTTGCTAGATATGACGCAATAACGTGGTTCAATATGAAGTACGCCTATAAAAAAAGTATTCACTCTTACACTCAAGAGTTCCTTTTCAGACGTGGTAAATATGAAAGTATCGTGCAAGGTATTGTGGTAACTAGTTGTTCAAGGATATAAAGTAAAAAATAAATAGTTTCGTATGAGCCAACGGTACACTAACTATAATTTAAGAAAGGTAGTATCGTACGATGTGCGATGATGGAATGTAGCACGTATATATAATTCTTTTTTAGACAAGAAAATATAATACCTAAAAGAGCAATCACCATTAATCCCAGTCAAAACAAATATAAGGCACACGTTAAAGTGAACAATAAGAAAAAGCCATAATAAATACCCCTCGAATAAATGAACTACCTAATCAGCGTTCGGGGCGAATTTTTTTGCACAATAAAAACAACACTTCTCTGTTCGTAAAAAATCTCATTTTCCTTTATTGCAGTGGGCCTAATTTGAATTGAGTGCTATGCAGTTATGACTCAAGAGAGTGGATAATTTTAAGTACGGCTAGGAAGGAGCAACCGTTGAATTGTGTAGGCAGTTCTTATAATACGTAGGTAGTCATAAAAGTAATGACGTAACTTTGAGAAGTCTTGGCTCTTAACTTCATAACGCATACTTTCAATACTATGTAGCCATTAGTAACTGATTTGCCTACACTATGTGCGTATGTAATAGGTATATAGATTATTATATACCTATACAAAGTGATCGGTTAAAAAAGACGTCGTTTTATCTTGGAATCGCGTTAATGAAGGAAATATATCGTTAATAAGTATATTTAATGGCAAACGAGTTGCGTGTTGACGTTATAACACAAAAAGGTTAAATATATACAGTTATAGTAGCCATATGTTCCCTGATTTTCCTAGTTAAGCATGGCAACTTTGTAGTAGAATGACATTGACATTTTATCAAAACATAATAATTATTGATATTATCGGCTATTACTTTTGGCCGGAGCCAAGGATCGAATCCAATCCAAGTACGTATCGTTGTTTCATTGTTAAACATATCCATATTTCCTAAGATTTAATAAAGTTAGCTCAACCACATGAACTAGTCTGAATCCTTTGAATTTATTACGATGTAGATAAGTCGTAATAAATAGGTAGTACGAGTGATCATCTTGAATTACCGCCGAGTGGAACAGAAAACTGAATAGATTCGCTGTCGTTTCATTATATTTATAAAATTTGTTTTATATTTTTTGGTAAAAATAGTAAAAAACAACTTAGACATATTCCTTTTTCAAATAGCAAAATACTAAAAAAGTATTTGGAGGAAAAAAGTTTTTACGTGTTACATTTTTAGACTCTAAAAACTAACTTATTGCCCCTTCAACAAAAACTTATCTATCGACTATTATTAAACTTTAATATTTTCAGAAAGAATTGGATGATTAAGTTTTGACCTTACAATTGAAAATTTCAAATATCTATTATTAAAATTAGCTACACTAATTAAATTATTTTATTGCAAATCAAATATATTTATGCAAAGTGCTACTCTAACATTTCCTCTGTTCTTATTTTCTTTGCAAGAAGCGAGTGGCTCCTTTATTTGGCTTCTACGTACTCTATAGGTATCTCCAAGTGGCTTATTCGCTTGCACGATCTTCAAATGATCTAGCTCGTTTCAGCGTTAAGTGTTAAAGAACTTTATATGATATAAAAATATTTTTAGTTGGTGTAGAATCTTCAGAAAACTTTATTTTTGAAAACATTGAATAATAAGCGTATTAGAAAACATTGATTGGCCGATAAAATTATGTAGTCTGGAGTAGTTCTAGCTCCACGTGCTCTATTAGCGTAAGATAACATTAATAGGATTTTTTTACTGTACTACCATCTTCAATGATTGAAAAAAAACGATTACTTACAAAATGTTTGACAATTGAGTCACCAAAACATAAATATGAATCATGAAGAAAAAGTGAGTTTTGAGAATGGAGTTTAATTAAACATGTATTTATAAAGGAACTATTCCAGGTATCTAGGTACCAGGTATTCTAGGAAAGTCTACACATTTTCTATAATTTAAGACAAAAAAAGAGTTATAATCTAATAGTTTTCTTTTTCTAAACTTAAAGTCCTTGATTGAGAATCAATCTGATAACAATTTGTTTTGTGTTAGAAGAGTTGTCTCTCGCTAATTTAACTTTAACGAGTTTCGGTACGACGAAACATGACTAATCCCTGTTTTAGAAAACCGAGAGTAACCATAGATAAAATCAATATTAATTTAATATTGTGATTTAATCACGATCACAATGATCTTGTTAACTGTACAAGTTTTCAAATACGTTCATAATACATATTGATTAATTACTCTATAAATATAAATATTTGTTTTTGCTAATTCAATTATTATAATTAAATGTATTTCAATAAAAAATATAGTATCTATTAATAGCTCAACCGTTCATAAATTATGTCGAACTGCTATAAAAATGGGTAACCTATATGTTTGTAACCTCAGGAGGATTTCCTGTGACACATACACAGACAAACTTCATTTACATGTTCATCCGTCTTAAAGAGTTTTATTTGGTGAAGTTTAGAACCTAAATGCGGGTGCATGCGTACTTGAGTCCGTGTATGTGTGCCTTTACCTTCATCCCAGACGCTATGCACAAAACGCTATATTTATAACATCATAATGAATTCCTCCGCTAAATAATCTTACATGAAATACTAATTAAGGAACGACGTCTTAAAACAGCTACATGCAAAATATATTAAGCAACGAAAATATAATTTGATAGAGTCATAAAATCGCCACGAAGGCTTTCAAAAAGTAGTAAAAAGTTGAACATAAACCCGGTAACAGTTGGCAGGTGAGCCGGATCAATACCTCTTGTTTTCACTCAGAAACTCTCATTATTAAGAAAGTTCATAACAAAATTCTTCAGTACAAAGTTTTTGTTATATAAATAGATTTCCAATCCGTTTAAGAGTGTTACTTTTAAATTACAGAGTAATCAAGAATGCGAGAAGGCAAAGACGAAAATACAAAAAAAATCAGAAACGAGACTACGTACCTACACCATACAAAATACATTATAATTGTAGTTTCTTCAAATTCGTAATGATTTGTATAAAACCTTACCTTCAAAGTTCCGTCAAAATTGATTTTCAGGTATTGTTTTCTAAATCCATAATACTTTGGAGGGTCACTTATGGACATAGGTCTCCACTTATTCGCGCCTCTCAACTGACGGGTCGCGTCTGCATCGAGCTGCAACTATCATCTGGAAGATATCAGACCGACTGGTTGGAGGAAGCTTGTACTCCTGTTATAGATGGACAAACCCTATTTCTGCCTAATAACAGCAGTAATAAGCGTCTTCTGGTTTGTAGAGTGTGGTATGGGAAACCTTACTTATCCGAGGCGTTCCGACTTAGTCCTCGGGTGTAGCAACGGATCTGTGGTTGATTTCAGGTAGGATTCTAAGTTTACCTGGGGTGGATTATAAATGATTATGGGCGGCAGTAGCCACTTACTATCAGGTTCACTGCATGCTCGTCTTCTACTCCATCATATAAAAAAAATCTACTTAACACTCAGAGTGAGACGAAACATTTTAGGTCATTGATTTAAAAAAATGTGATGTAATTTCCGTTTACCTTGTCTTTAACTAACGAAGCTGGACAGATGTGTTTTCAGTGTTGGCCGTAAAAATCACGTTATCTCCCGCATACCCTAAAACAGGGGTTTATTAAGCAGTCGTAAAAGTTGCAAGGGAGCAGATACGATGCAACCATGAGAGTCATTATGGCGAGGTTGTAAACTCTACAGGTTTTAATATTTTCCATAAAAGGTTCGTTCGGGATAGACAAGTGTACCTACATTGATTAGGGATTTTGATTTCATTTTTTTCTTGTGAACAAAGTGATTTTTGTAACAAAAAATTACGAACAATTTAATATAAAATGTATAAAAATCAGAATTGGGGATTTACGATAACGATGTTTAGAAACTAGGATTATCCTAGACTTAGGGAATACCGAAATAAAATCTTTCTCAAACATAATATGATACGTCGTCGTCAACCCATTACTGTCCCCCTGCTGGGCACAAGTATCCTCTCAGGGTGATAGGGTAGTGTAGTCACCACGCTGGCCAAGCGCGAATTGGTAGAACTCTTAGGTTTACTCAAGATGTTTTCCTTCACAATTGAGAGGCCGTGATTTAACCGATAGATCTATTGATAACTAATTGATCCGGCGAACTTTGTATCGCCTAAGAAAAGAATGTGCCAAAGTTAAGTAAGTAAATTCTGAACGCCACCTATTTGACAGACGTAAAAACTGGTTGTATGGGAAAACAAAATTGTTTTTACTATATTCCTAGCATTTTTTTAAATATTTACTCACCTTTTAAACCTTCCCTGGACATCTACAAATAATTCAAAACCAAAATTTTCCAAATCAGTCCAGCCGTTCTCGGGTTTTAGCGAGACTAACGAACAGATTGTGAATTGATTTTAGTACATATAGAAAATAGAAGAAGATAGACTAAATAGCTGTCATATACCCAATCCATATAAAATTTGGCACAAAAATTTACAAAGTAACGAAAATATAATCGCTAAGTCGTTAAGATGATACTTTAAAATGCTTGACATAGCCTTCAGGATTATGCTTACGTAGATAGGAACCTATTCTATTTCGCCAAGGAAAAATTACCGACCTGCTTATTTAAACATTAGATTAAAAAAATTACAAGATTGTAGAAAAATAGACAGCTTATGATATAATACTTTTAGAGAAAGATAATTAAAAAATAGTTTTTTTTAAGTAATAAATATATGCATACTATCCTTCCTAAATCCTTTGACCAGAACTGTATTAACGATTATAAATGACAAACATGGGTTATTATTGAAACGTTTAATTTCTCGATCCCTTTTTATTAATAGGTATGTAGGGGTTAGTTGCTCTATGACCCCGTAATAACCGACAAACTTTCTGTTTGCCTGTGAAACGTTTATTTATTAATAGAAATACCCAATAATTTTCGGATTCAGAAAACACAAATTCGATAGGTACTTTAGTTAATTATCAACAACAGTACACTCCTTAGTAATTATCTGTCTACGAAGTTTTTGAGCGAAAATATACTTTGTATGGACGTGATAAGGGTTATTTCTTCAGGTTTGAAAGTTGAAAATACTAATTACGAATGATCGCATGGGAAAAGACCGAAAACCATTTACGGGTATCAAACACACGAGTAGACTTCTCGATGATTATAAGGTACAAACCGTGATTTGGAAACTCCCTCCTGAATATTACATGGGTCTGACGTGCGTCACTCTGAGGGGATATTAATATAACAATTAATATCATATCTTTGTATACGATTAACGATTTACACTCGGTAGATGCGGTAAAATGTATTATAACTGTAATATCATAACTCAAAGTAACACAGATACCTAAGTAATGTAATAATAGGTAGGTAGATTAGATACACTTGGTGAAAAAGTTTTGCTGTATCCAATCCAATCCAAGAAAATGTAAGGTACTTTTGGATTTTGCACGAAATGTAGGTGGTATCAAAATTAATGATTTTTGAGTGGGTACTTACGTTAACTTACCTACACTATTAATGGTAATTTACAAATTTTAAGAAGAATTAGAACCACTTGAAACTTACGATACTCCAACGCAAAAACAATGAGATACTTACTGTACTTATATCTTTTTTTTGTAGTCTTAATTCCAACAGCAAAATGAAATCACAAATTCTAGACAGGTATAGCTTTTCCATAACAACTTTATGATTTCGCCTGTTTCAACATCACTGATAGCTACCTATTATTTTACTAATACGTTGGAAGGTAGGCGTAACCACAAACTTAAACTGAAATTCGGATATTCCTCTCCTATAAGGAACTCGGTACAAGATTTTACCTATTAGTTAGGTGCGTGCCTCAGTGCAAGTAGTAATTGTGCACAATAACCGCATGTCAAAGGCGGTTGCGGTTTCCTCAACAATTTGCGGGCGCGCCGAGTTGCGTCGAGTTCCACAACCCTCGCTGTCTTAGATGCGATCTTATAGGTACATTTATAATACATAGTTTTATACACTATAATCGCCTGTTTTATCTATACGAACATTTGTGTTGCAATTTGTCTTTCGGAGACTCACCAGAACCACCTAACGTGGGTTGCTAGGTTTCGTAGCAACCCACGTTAGATGTGTTCAAAAACATACTCATTAAGTTTTAACTGGTATACAACGATAACTACCGAGATACGGCTTCAAGTGCTACTAGTGGTAATCCATCCAACTTCCGGTCGCGCCCATAGTTACTTAATTCATCCACCTAGGTATTCATTGAGGATAAAACCTTTCGCGCTTCGAATTTTGCCCAGAGACAAAATGCAATTCTTATAACGCTATTATTTTAACGTTTAAAGCTATGATAAACGGGAATACTCCGCGAGGTATTCTTAGTCGACATTCTGAAAGGAGAGTTTATTTAATATTGTTCGATGTTCGCCCATGAAGATGTGCCCATCATTGGCTGTGATAAAACTTGGTTTGGTGAACTTTATGCTCGTTACGGTAGTCGTAGCATAATAATTTATGATTGATACAAGTTATCTTTCATTTGCAATACGCAAGTACATACGACGAGATACGAAACCAGGGATTTTAACCCCGGAGCACGAGTGTAAATGGGAGAATTTGTTCTAATAGACTGCGATGGATTTAAGCATACATATTAATTTAGTTCTGTCGTCAAGTAGGTATCGCGTAACATTTTTTTGGCAGAATTTTATCATCACAACAATAACGACAAATCTAACTCTGGTATTTTGTCTACGATAAAAATACATGTAAGGTATTTTGTAACTTTAGATCATGGTGGTGATATATGTAAGTGTAAGATAAATGAGCTAAATATGTAGCTGAACTTATAGGAATTGGTATATAGGAATAGGTAAGTAAAACAAACATATACGGTATTTAAATTTATTTTATTTATCATCCATACATAAATGGACACAAAATCTCATACTTCAACAATGTCTTCATAATCGAAGTGGTATAAAAACATTGGCAAAGATACTTAAAATATTGAATAGAAAAATTATATCATGAGGATCCTAGAAGGAATTACGCGTTAATACTAAAACTTACTATATACGATTACATTAAACTATTTCAGCTACACGTGTGCATTAAATTCAGTGTGCAAATCTAAACATCAGATTATCATATTCAAAGAAATACAAAATGCATTACAGTTTAAGTACCATTTCATGAAGAAATGCTAAAACTGAGGCATTACATTGCTACGTAAAATTCCTAATATACTACAACTGCATCTATAAAAAAATAAATATGAAAATGTATATTTCACGGTGATGTTAATACAAAGTGTAATATAGAGTAACAAAACATAATCTGAAAAAAAGACAAAACTTATAAAACGTTGTGTGCGTTTGGCCTCAGGTCGAGTGACTAATAATTAATGAAATAAAAAAACATAAACACATACATTCACGGAATAAGTTTACGTTAAATACAGTCTACTTAACATCTAAGCGGAGTAGTATCGAGTTGCCCTCAAATATCCTTAAAACTAAGGCTAAGGCCTTGTTCATTCCATCCATTTCTAACAATTAGTTCATTTCAAGTATTTTAAACTTTAACGTATGTATAGTATGATTTGATCTTTAATTCATTATGTTTTGATGGAGTTCAACATACAACTTCTATGTTCTTGAACTATCAGGAATGGATGGTACGTACGAGGCGTATCTTAAATTAATTTAAGTGTCAAAATGGCTAATACCGACTCACTCAACTACAATCAGCGGTATCGAGTACTCGTATAACTTACATGTTTGTATGAAATTTGATTAAAAAAACAATAATGGCAGTCAAACATCAATATTAAATACGATCCTTACACAATCAGACAGTCT
The DNA here is from genome assembly GCA_018250295.1 of Spathilepia clonius. NCBI lineage: Eukaryota > Metazoa > Arthropoda > Insecta > Lepidoptera > Hesperiidae > Spathilepia > Spathilepia clonius. Next base: position 12,304 of record DWRA01002278.1, read on the forward strand.
TATTCGTTATTTGAATAAAATTAGTCGTTCGGCCGATCGGTATGCAAAACGAAACCACACGAAAACATCGTAAATGCACGTCTCGATTAATTATTCCAATCGCTTAGAAACTTATGAAATATTTATGGTTTTAAAGCCTAAAAAATCTTAAACATAAGTGTACCCTATAATCCGATTACACGCATTCTATACGTTAGCGTATAAAATCGATATAATCAATGCAGGGCGGCAATCGTCTGACAGAATTCGGTTAGAATTCACATAATTTTAAATGCCTTTCGCGAGTATAGCACCAATACAATTTTGAAAAAGTAACACGCTGTATGTATTGTTTATAAAACTTTGTTTAATCGTTCCAATTAGCGTGTGATTCATAGCTGCCTCAATCCAAGCTCATAAACTCATTCTTCGTATCACAGGATTATTGTTGATATAAATTCAATTGCACAAGAACAGTTTTGAACTCTATCAATACATAAATCAGTTTTAAGATACAGTTGGTTCGCATATTCAAAACTGATTTATTATGGTATTTGTTATACTGATTATTGAGATCAGAATAGTATATTTGAATATTTTTTGTTTAAAATATTTAATCAAATAATTTAATTAATAGTATGCAAACATGTATTAAAAAAAATCAACAATTACAATGTAACTTTTAACAACCAAAATGTAAATATGTTTATTTCAACTGAATTTTATAAAATAAACACGGCCCAATATAAAGATTGAAAGCATAAAGACGTCGCGTAAAATATGTAAAAGTCTACATTATTGAATTTTAAATAAAGCGGCACTATCGCCGCCTGTATGTATGTCTAGTGCCAGTGTCAGCATTATGCATGTACTTTATAAGGTTTCACGCTGTAATTTGCATGAAACTTTTGTACTGATTGTGTCCTAGACGCATGGTAACTGTTGGCAATAGACACAAACAACATTATTTTGTTTCTTTTGCAGAAACTAATAGGCTAGAAAGATATGTTATGTGTCGCCCTACCCATTCAAACGAGATATACTTTACGTAAAATAACGTGTACTGTGCAATTGTTTACACAAATAAATTAGTTTCCGCGAGGTCTGAATCCACAATCATTGGGCCAATGTACGAGGTAAGCTAAAGGTCGAACCGACCATTGATCGGCCACTGAACAGGGGCTTAAAATATGCTATAGGCCTTCGCGGGTTTAAAGCACACGTGGCCGCTTTGCCGAGCCCGAACTGCGCATTTGGCCGTCGGTCGAGGGCGTGAAGTGCGCACTTGCTTGCCGGAGCGAACAAGTGCGCAAAAGGGTGTCGCAAGTGTGCGATAAGGCGTCGCAAGTGTGCAAGTGTCGTCGTAAGTGCGGCCTACAGGTCGGTGTCGTACCAGGCGGCGACGTTGTTGTTGTCGTGCGGCGGCTCGGGGAACGCGCGGTCGGCGGTGGCTGCGCCCGCGCCCTCCGCCTCGCCGATGTCCATGTCCATGCCGAACCCGCTGCCGATCTCCAATCCCTGCATCGAGTCTATCGGTATCTGATCGTAGCCTGCGGATATGCGAAACCATTAAAATGTACACAAAAACAGTTCATAGTGAGAGTACCAAATGACTACAAACTTCTAAACATTCAAATACATTGAGAAAAATTAGAATAAGTTTAATATTAGTCTTCAACATAAAACTGGCTGTAATAATGAAAACAACAATTGGAATGAATGAAAAATTATAAGCTCCAATCCATACACATATTTTATACAAGGCCACCTTTGACGCGGAAAGCATTAGATAAAACGATCACTAAATGAGGCGATTTTTCCAGAAATTGAAGTGGCGTGTTTAATAGTTTATATAGTTGGTTAAAATTATGCAAACACCTTAATTATGATCTATAATAAAGTGCAAAATTTTTTGTTCACTATCTGACCATGCGAATCATATTCAGCTCGCTCACTTAATATAAGCTATACTAGAAATATGTAGCAAAAATTTCAAGTTGTAGACTCGTGTATTAAATTTGTAAACACGAATCTATCTTATGTATTTTACAGGCCACTATTTTAAAAACAATTGATTAAAAAATATTAAAAAAATGTGATGTTCTCATTTTTTTCTCATATTATAACAAAGCACACAAA
>DWRA01002279.1:0-14420 GCA_018250295.1 Spathilepia clonius
AATTTTGTCAAAAATTGACTTTTTCTCAACACTGTCGTTGTGTGGATTGGTTCCTGTTTGCATAAGTAGGTCCAATTAACAGTAATCGAATCATTAAGAAACAAAAGCAAATGATTTTTTCCTGATCACAATAGTAAAACTCACGCAGATTTGACGTTCAAAAATATCTTACCCAATTTTACAAAATACATTACAAATAGGACCGTATTGTACTCCTGGGGCCTAGGCTTATTTGAGTATGTATAATTAGCTTGAACAAGGAATTTAATTAAAAGTTGTTAGTTTTATTCCTATACATATATTTCTCGATCACTTTATAGAAAACAAGCAAATAGAAGTGTCGACTTTTTTCTTCAATCTTTATTGGGACTAGCTATATATTATAGTATCATGTGTAATTAGTGTATTAAAGGCACTTGTCACGCGTGTTTACACCGCACATGCATCCCATATACTAGTTCTATCACATTACAATATCTTAAAAAGCAATCCAGTATAACCAAATTCCCCTAGTAACAATTATTAACTTATCACCACTCCTTCATTGACCCGACCAGATCTCCAATAGGGCATTTTCTTGTCACGGGTGTACGTCCGCGTGCTTGTCTTACCCACATGCGTAAATTAAACCGCAGCAGTTTTTTTGCATCCTATGGACTTGCAGCTTACATGAGGTATTTATGAAACGATAAGATGTGTGTGACATGCATGTATGACATCACTGCATTGTACAATTAAACAATTTGTCTTTGTATTGGCTTTATTTTATATTTGTTGTAAAATATTTCTGTACCGACTCTTATCTTAATGACGTAAATATATTAGCTATCAAATAATTTACTTATAAAAAAACTGTAGAAAACTAATTCAGAGACATGATTAATATCTACAACTAATTTATCAATTGGTTGTGCTCAGCTGTCATTCATTTGACTGTAACTTTTAGAAAATTGCAATAAACGAGTTGTTCACTGATCATTGACCGTGTTCTGTGAGCAAGTAATTTCTACAGTTATTCGGCCATAGTTTCGTTAAACTCGTTGTTTATTTCAATTGAAAGTTGAAAAAGTGGTATTTATCAAACAGATGGCGCTGTACACTATAATTTGTTTTAGTATTAGCCCTTCCTCACTAGATGGCGTTGTATACACTTAACATTTTTGCCGTTGGTACTTATTCCCTTCATATTATGAGAGTAATACTTAACATTATCTTTTAAATGTTTAATAAGAACAGATCTCATTTGCTTATAAATATGAATTATTAAGATAAGTATCTGCAATGTGTAAGTAAATTACAAACTTAAAGATACTTGAGTATATTATGCCTATGTACCTCTTTTCTTTCCCTTTTTCTTATTTTAAACTAACCCTTCAACTCAATATTAAAGTCTTACATGCACACATCATCTCAAAATTCATTATTTACGCGCCTTTGATAACAGTATAGCAACTGTTATTAATCACACAAAAGAAAAATAAACTTTAAAAAATAAAACAACGGGATATTATTTTCCTTTATATTTAAATAAAAATTGCTTTTACATTTGGACAATACAAGACATTGAGACATGCAAAAAATTATACAGCTAATAACAATAGGGGTCTCAAAGATTGTGAATGAGATAAATATAGTCCCTATCACACTTTTCAAGGAGACCCAATTTTAAGTCACATTTTTGTACATACAAGCCGACCTCGTTAAAAAAATAACTAAAATAAATTAATTGTATTACTTATATACAAAAATTGCAATAAAAAATTAAAAATATTTCGGTGCGCGTACTTTTTGAACATTGATTCATATTTGATTTGACATAAAAACAATTCATTTCAATACAAATTAATTTTATGAAACTACATAATATCCAAAAATTCAGTTGAATCCAAAAATTGTAATTTGTCATTTTAAGATGAATAAAAGATTTGAAAAAAATTTCTGGATTTACAATAAATTGTCTTACTTCTTTGCAGAAATTGGATGGTTTATAGTTACACTAGTTTTTTGGATGTTGAGGTGATTTCTAAAATATAATATAGTTTAATACAACACAATTATAAATAAAATACATGTCTATTGTTATTACCTTTCAAATTTCATACAATATAATCTTAAATAATTAAAAATGTCTTTTTACAAATTTATTACTACAACGTGGAATGTCAAGAAAAAATATAATATTTTTTTCATAAAATAACGATAATGGTAACTAAAAGGTAACATTTTAAAAGATTATTTTAAATTCGTAATGGCAACTAATGCTTTTGATATTATTACCAAGTAGAAAATAAACATATTGAATCATTTATTAACTCGTTTGTAATGTACCAATTATTAGAATTCTTGATTAAAATAACATACTTTGAAACATAGAGCGACGATGTATAGCCAAATTTTTTTGATTGATTGTTAAACTTTTGTAATTTAATTCCGACTTTCAACATAATATTCGTTTATTATTAAAATAATCATTTATTTTTAAATTACTTCTTACTTGTTTTCAAAACAAAAAGCCTATCATTTGTTGGTTGTTTTCATCGTTATGGGATGGAAGTTTTTTTTTAATATTTAAAATAACAAGTAGGAACGTTATTTTAATTATATTATGATAATTTCATAATGTGCGAGATTGACGATTATACACATACGAATATTATCGGCTTCATCACCGGTTAATATTCGAAAATATTTCACGCATAATTTGCAAAAATATTGCTCGTTTACTTGCAACAAAACTTAGTACGAAATACGAAAAACAAACCCATCAGTCATTACAGATTTAAATGCGTTATAGATACAGTTAGATAAATAGATCTTCAAATTTCACTTCCATTTGTATTTTCCCACTGAAAAGAGCATTGTGATAAAACTAAAATACTGCTTCAACATTTTATTTATTTATTTTAAACGTCGCCATAAAAGTTAAGCGAGGAAACCACCATCAAACGTCTTCACCTACAAACTACATAACAATTATCTATATACACATTAAAATCTCATTTGTATCACATCATTCATTCAAAAATATAGCTTAAAACTATAATATACACAAAGATATTGTACATGTCTAGACAGAAATGTGTTCGGGATAATAAGACTAAAATTCCTTGGTATTTCCATGATACATTTCTTAAGAAACAGAAATTTTAGTGCGAACAGGACATTAATTTATAATTAGTCATTTTATACTGCCATTTGTGAAATCTAGAAATATATATTATCTTTGAGTATGCAGTCACTGTCGCGTGACGTATTTTTAGGAGAGCAATTACATATTTTCAAAATAATCGAACGTACACAAGAATTGCGGTTTAATTACTTCAACATCACACCATATCATACGGATTTTTAAAAAATATTTAAAAAATAAAATCGTTGTTTATGTTTTGTGGTTATCTGTACATTAATGACGTGCTTTGACATTTGAGTGTTATTTTTTTAAATTTCATTATTTTTTTGAAAAAATAATTTTGTTTTATAGTATTATTTTGAACATCGTTATTTATTTTCAAATATATTTTCAGATAAACAAACAGATAATATACAATTATTTCATACGTACACTGTTTGAAGCGAGATCTTGTTATTCCGTTACAAATTTATTCTACAATTCAACAACACACGACCTAAATGTTTAGTGAAATTTCAACTAATTACGACGTAGTTAATAATAAATTATTTTAGGCCCCCTTAATACTATTTATGTATTTTATTGTACTCATTTTTTAAATATAATACTAAAATTAAATAGGACTAACTAACCTAAATAATTATGACCGGTGTTTATTTAAAAAAAAAATAGGATATAACAACCTACTTACAAACATACATAATATTAAATTGACACGATAACATTTGAAGTTAAAAAACATTTTAGTTATTTAAGTACACATTATTTTATTCCAATACATGATAGGGAAACAACAAATCTTATCTTATTTATTACATACACATGAAATTCTTCTTTATTAAGCATGTCATATAAATAAAAATAATCAGAATACAATAGGAGGAAAGGTTTTAATTTCATTATTGCCATTATTTTATAAACATGTAAAGTAATTATACTTCGATTAACCTGTTTCAGAGCTTTTAAATTAGAACATAAAATATAATGTACACAAATATAATTTAGCATACTTGTGGCGCCATCTCTTAGCGAATAGTAAAAACGAGTTGGAAAATCTATAATACAATTATTCAATAAAGAAATAACAAAAATGTACATTCAATTGGTTCAGGCCAAGTATTTAAGTAGACGATTGGAGTCGCAACTCGTGCATGACATAATCTATGTTTCTCCTTAATGACAATGTTTAATTGATGATCCTGCTAAATATTATTATCGTCAACGCTGCTAACATACTGTTAAATCGAAGTTAATGGACACACAGACAGTACATTTATATTATATTTTACATGCCAATAATAATAGAATTATACGAATGTAAACACCGGCCAAATAAAACAAATTTATCACACCACTGTAAATTAATATTTCTATATATTCTTGTATAATGGCGACAAAACGGACAGGAACACTTATTAAAAATGTTTATAATTATGTAATTTGTTTTAACTTTTTTTTTTAAAATGGCGAATTGAATAACGCGTATTTTGACCAATCTACAAGTACAATTATGTGCTTGTAATTTATTAAGAGAAAATCATGTCGGATTTTCAAGATAACTATGTATTTACGATGAGTGAAGTACGAATTCTAAACACACATTTCTACATCAAAGACATTCATAAGTTGAAGGCTTCAGGCCAGGCCCACATAAGTGACGTGACAGTGACACTATCATGACGTAACTTGCACAAACATGAAACAGTTGAATAAGGAGATAAAGTTAGACAAAGAGACAGTTTGACGCAAAATGGCGTACAGTGAGAATGAACTTACGCTGAACGAGCGTAAGTCCATAGGAAACTTTGGGTGCATTTTTCATAGAACAAAAATTATAAAAAGTGGCCTTAATAGTGCGAATCGTATGCAAAATGTATATTTACTCTGTGTTAATATAGTAAAAACCTAGTATTTTTCAAATTGTTCAAATCAATAAATCAGTAAATTTTAAATTGTTTTTGCAAGATTTATGTATAAGATCCATTACGTTACGTGTCATTTACAGACGTCAAAATTGCACGTAGATTAACGTCAAATCACGTGACATCACACCAAACGTTTGGACGGTGCTAATGCACATTTGTTCCGAACGAGTGATTGTGGAAAGTCACGTGTCATATCATTCGTCGTCACTTAGGTGAGCACTGGGCCTAAGATCGACAAATTCGACATTGCTAAGATGAGTTATTTATATTTTGTGCTACACTAAAGAGTTTTAATTAATCACGTCATCATTAGTAGTATTTATGTATAAAGCAAAGGAAAAACCATATCCAATGATGCTTATAAAATATGCAATAGATAGTTTTCTCGACAAAACCACATTAATACAAGAGAATCCCTACATTTATCGAAGCGACGTCGATAAGTTAATACCTTTGTGTAAAAATCACTTCATTAATTTAAAGAATTAAAATAAAAGATACATTTAATACCTTTCGAATCGTACAAATCACAAAGACATCACGAATGATACAATTACTCCAGACCAAAGTCATTTAAGTATTTTTATAGCAGAAGAATAGATACTTACTAAAGTATTAAATTTTACGCGAAAAGATTTAACCAGTCCATGTGAAATATACCATTCAGTCCCACAAGACTATTAAGCAGTAAAAGTCCATGAATCTTTTAATTTAATACTCAGTCTCTTGGACTCATTCCTTTCTTTGTAGATTTACAAACTGTTTGCTATTAGAGGTCTGTGGGCAATGGGTAAATCCATAGATAACCTTACTTGTACGAAATTTTAGAGATTATTTATACAACCTCTAAGCCTTCGTACGAGTTACTTTGGAGCTATTTACTCGATTAAATTATTTTTTTACTCGATTAAAAGTATTATTCGTAACGGAACGTCGTCGATAAACGCTTAAGGATCATCAAAGTTCATCGTCTTCATCAAAGTTTAACTACGAATAGTAACTCAATTACACGACCCCCGTTTCACTAACAACACTAATTAATATTAAATACACGTGCTATATACATAATTATCTACAATTGTCTACGATAATTGATATTACGTTTACGATATGCTATCTACTTATAGACTAAACGGGTTCTGACATCAAACGATTATTTCATTAAAATTTGTAAAAAAAATCGATTTTTTATTTCAGCAAGTCCTTCGATTAAATTTTTAAGTAGAGTGCAAGAATCGATATAATTGAAATTAATGTCAATAAATAGGTAGCATTATCGAGTTATTTAATTACTAAAACACCTCAATTACAATAGAAAACATAACTGGTAATGTACGTTACGTATAATAGTAAAAAAACATTGCGTTTTATTGTCTAATGTATGTTAATTAGAGGCGATTTTTCATATATTTCATGCCGCTATTTCGATCCAGTTACATGGATTGTTGTCACGGCGAATACGCAATCACGATGCATTCAATTGGATCGTTGTGTCGGCGGAAAAAAATATTCTCAATTATTAAAGTTTTACAATTAAATGATTGTTGTATTTTATTTTCTAAATAAGGATCAGAATGTTAAGTAGTCAGTTACATCTCTTGGGCCTTTAAACTATAATATTTTCCATCTGCACCTGTATGTAATCATTGTCGCCAATGGACACTTATAACACCAGACGGATCACAAATCAATCGCCGCCTTTACTGAGGAGCGCTTTTTAACCTTTTTGAACAACGTCGTACCAATTAGCCAAGGTACCATTTCCACCCTTGATAGACCGAGATTCTGATGAAGGTTCACAGATTTCTTCCTTCATTGGAAGCAATACATTACCAGTTACGTATCAACATTTCTAACAATTCCCAACCGTCACATATCGTCCATCTTTAGATAAGATGTCAATTATTAAAACGATAGTAATTGCAATAAATCACATTTTTGAATATACACATATCACAGTTGAAGCCCCAGTTCTGCTTTCAATAATGCATTAATACCTCAAATTCATAATTTTAAAAACAAAAATAAGTATTGATTTTTATTAAAAAATAATAAATATAGTTCGTGACGTAGTAATGAGGGCTACCATTTTATGTTCCACCAAATGTTACTACTAGTAAAAATAATGCAGTTTAAAAAATATTGAAATACCAATTTATTTGACGGAGCTTGGCTTACACTTTATCAATGCATTTAAACTAAAAATATTTGTGTAATGGCAGACCTCATTTATTGTGTCAATAACACACTGTCACTCAGAAAAGTGGACATATTAACATTAAATATGTTGGCACTCTAACACTCCTTCCTAAACCTTAATAATAGCAATACTGTTTGAACATTTAAAATTCCCTAAAAATTAGCATTAACAATTCTCATAAAATTAATTTTAATTTCAATTCATGAAATCAAAGGAATTTCATTAAAATTAACTATTACATTTAAATTAATTATTAGAAATTTTAATAAAATAAATTAATTTCAATTTCATGAGAATTGCTTTTAGAATAATATATATCGGCCAAGAGTTCAGCCTTGGCGTAGGAATGGTACATTTACAGTGCAATGCTACTAAGAGCGTAACCACATTCACACACTCGATTTTCCGTTGAGTCAGTCATATGATCGTGGTGACATCCTTAGGTAAATCTGCCAATCTCTTAGGTAACATAACATTGGCCAATAACGTTCGTGAACAAGCATTTTTATATTAATTCGCCTATATCGTTCGATTCGAAAGTATTGCACTTAAAAATGAGAGCCTAATTCGACGAATTGTAACACCTATGTACCGGAGTTTTGGACGTTGTTGCCGTACTCCAGCCCGAATATTGATAGGATGACGAAAGCCAGCCCCAAGAATATGGATCCAAGGAGGTCTCCTAAAGCCGTAAGGTACGGAATCGCCGCGTTGTCAGGGTCCTTCTTCTTCTTCCACATGAAGTGGATCAGAATGTATGCCAAGTACAAAAGGACCATGACCTGAAAAGAAATATGACTCACTTCAAAATATGAACCAGACAGGTAGTAGAGAGTGAATACTTTCTACGTTTGAAGAGTAAAGCAAAGGCTAATAAGACGTTCCAACTTAGTCCTCAAGGACAATAATGCTTCCATGATCGATTCACCGATTACGCAGGATTATTCTTATAATTGCCTGCCTGCTGCTCCTGCCTTATCTTATAATTACGCAGGATCAAACCTAGAGGTTTGATCCTGCGTAATTATAAGATAAGGCAGGAGTCTACTCCTGCCTTATTAAAGATTAGTCGTAGATATCAATGATCGGCAGTAAGCACTAAACACATTTTTTTTTTAGATTCTTATTATGTAGAAAAAATAATTATAAGATATTGTTATGAATTATATCTTACCTGTAGAATGGAGCAGATCACATATGTAATACCAAAAGCAACTTGGATGCTGACAAATCCTTGGTAGACGAAATCCGCGACGATCATGAATATAATTTGGCCGAACACGGCGAGTATGATTAACATCCTGGCTACTTTTGCTGCCGCAGCTGAAAACGAAGATTATAAAATTATTTTTGAGACATTTGAAAATTGTTCAGAAAAAATTGAAAATTGTTAAGAGAAATTAGAAAATGTTTACAGAAATTGTTTTTTGCTTGTTGTGGACATTTCATTTAATCGCAGTGATTCCGGACTTAAAATTCGATGACATTTATAATTTTCGGTTGTTGGACTGTAAAATACCTCAGGATAAGTTTTAATTCTATAATACTCTGATTAGGTGGACATATCATTATCTCTTTGATAATGATAAAAATTATATCATTACTGTTCATAATTCAATTAACTGAATTTGCTTACTGATAAAATATCATCAAAGTTTTCAAGACCTAACATTAAAATCGCTGTTATTTTATCTAAATCCTTTTTAACAGTATTAAGCTCTATTGCATTCTAGTGTGAAAGGCGCGGTAAGAGAGATATTCTTATCCGAGGCGTTCCGACTTTTTCTCAGGACCTCAGGGGTGGTAACGCCTCTGTAGTCAACCTAAGGTAGGAATCTTGTCTTATTAGAGGTTGATTACACATATCTAAGGGAATCAGTAGCCACTTGACATCATGTGAACTGCATGATTGTTCTATACAATAAAAAAAATGTACTCACTTCCAAAGAACAGCGTCTTCCAAGGCCACTCGACTATCCTCGTGTTCTCCGGGAGTATTCCTGGAATGGCAGTCTGATGCAGGTGCGTGGCGAGACGGGAAGACTGCACGCACACCAGGTTGCCACCGATGCCGTTTACGATCGGTTGGAAAACTTCGTAACCGGTGAAGCGATCCACGGCTTGGTCCAAAACAATACCACCGATACTGCGGAAGAGAAAGATAATTATGTAAAAAATAATGATAGTTAGTTTTAAGATTAAAAGTCTCTTGAATTTCTTTAAAAACGTTTTATGCCTCTTAATTCGCAGATATTCAAATGATACGTTATGATACGGTGCTATGTTATGTTTAGTAAAAAAAAACTAAATATACACTCTTTAAATTTAACACAAACTAACTTTTTATACAAACTCGTAATAAATAAGGATTAATAGTAATTAATCCTAATAAATTTTTCGGCTACCACGATTCAGAATTTGACAACTTAGGCTCCTAAATATAGGATAAAATATATTACATAAGCGCACGTGGTAATGCAGTGATAAGACAGTTTGGTAATCAAAAATAAACGGATTTAGGTCGTGCTATCGACATGGCTAATCCAATTAATTTACAATCTACTGGCTCTGCTGACGCAATGCAGAAATAAGTAGCTAAGCCAGATCTCAAGAAATATCTACCACCAATAAAATAACAATCGTACGATGGTACATAAATAGCAGTGAATGGACGTTTATCACTTAAAGATAAGATAATAGACATACCCGCTTATGAACAAAGCCGATATCACTGGCGTCCATCCTGTGGTCAAGACTGTCTTCGTGTACTTGTTTCGCCACACGATGAAAATCCACATTGGCAAGAGGCTGTAGTAGACACACATCAGTGCTATTGGCTGCCATAGTGATACCTCTGTAGAAAGATTTAATGTCTTCATTAAAACACTGATAGAATAAAAATACTACACAGTATTAATTATCTGCAAAATATTAATGCATCATGAATTACTAAGCAAAAAATTATCTTATCCGATCAGATTAAACAAAAAGATTCAAGCGTGGATATTTGTCTAAAAATCAAAGGTTAAAGTCGTGACTATAATGCAATATTTATTTTAAAGCACTTACTTATTTGATCAAACATATACTGTGCAGTAACAGCCAGCACCGAGTTGCTCACGATGTCACCGATAGAGGCCGCTAGTGGTGTTGCTACGTTGTCTGGATTCACTTTGAACTTTTGTGATCCGAATATCACCAACACCATCACGAAATCTGGAAAAAAAATCATTTTCACTTTTGTCCAATCTGTTGAAGATATCACAAATGTCAACATGTAGATTTTTTGTATGTGTCGCTTTCCGATTATCTATCAGTCACGTGTATGTGTTATATTTTATTCCACACTAATATATCTTGGTTAATCCTTCACGGTTGTTTACTATCCGATAAATTCATAATAATCGAACATTAATTCTTCATATCGCATTATTATTTTTAGGAATCATGATATTAGCAGTATTTGAGCAAAATTGATGGTACTGACAGGTACCGGTTCATATAAAGGAACTGAGCATAAGAATAACGTTTTAAATGGTGCCGCGGTCTGTCGTGAAGGGTCAAATAGATGACACATTTATACCACAGGACATTCAAACATCATCCGCGTTACAAATGCAACAATGACCATCCTTAAGTATAATTTCAATCTTATTTGAGGCTCAATACACTTACTATCTAGCTTTAGTCAGTCTAAGAAGCTTACCTAAAACAAAACAAGTTGTAGTAGCCGTGAAGACAGCAGATGAGATCAACAAGAGAATATAGGAACCGTTGAACGCTCGATCAGTGATGGCATTGACTGTGATCGCAAAAAATGCCACCACCGTCGCTGCTACTATAGCTTGGACCTGGAAAATAGAGCACGCCTTTGTAACCTCTTTGATAAAGTATCATCAAACAAGAGTGTAAAAAATTATGGATACCTACGAATGTAATTCGAATTAGTATTTTAAATTTGGTTTTGACTGAATTGTGATGGAGGTCATTAATATTCAAATTATATAAATATAGAAACAACCGTATAAAATTATCTCTTGATGTAATAAATGATTTTAGACTAAAATTATCGCGGAATTGATACATTTTGTTATGCAACGTAAATTGGTACGTAAAGATACAGTTAGTGTTGTGTGGCGTTATATGGAACTTAAAAAAAAAACGACTTAGACGTAGAGTAGATAGATTAATCTACCACTAGTGCTTGTCAACGTTTTCTCCCCGCCACCGCAGTTCCGCCGTGACCACGATCCATGCAACTGGGTCGAAATGTCGGCAACTAAGAAATCAAAACGTCCTATCGTCAGTACCCGTTACATAACAAAATGTATCTCTTGATGTAGTATGCATGACGTTGAAAGTTTAGGTATATCGCAAGGTACCATATTTTGGCCGGTACTGTTAATGTTTGTTAGTGTTTTTTATACGTATGTAAAAACACGAACAATCTATTGTTAAGTTACTCGTCTTATATTGTTAAGGACTTAAATAAACTGAAATCACCTGTACTAATGATATGTTTCCTATGACCATGGAAATGACTTCTCTCGTCGACTCCATGTTCCCGAGGTTCGCTTGTGTGGAGAGTCGTGATGCGAGACACATGTCCAGGTTGCCTGAAAATAAATATTTTTTTTATTTATTTTGAGTTCGCCAACTTCCTAACCACAATTACATTTTAAAATAAACATTGCAAAAAGTCAAAGGTAAGTGCTAGAAAAATCATAAAACATCAAATACTACACTCCTACCCCTTTAAAGTTAAGTAAAGAAACACTCAGGCATAGGACCGAAATATATATACATATATATATAGATGCCTTCATTATAATACATTTAAATGGTTAACTTGCATCACTACCCTGAGTATGAGTTATTTTACGTTGTAGCAACTCGATCGTCGTTAATGAGTTAGCCCATACTTCTCCTAGCAGCGCATCTGCGATATCTTTAGTTCCGATACGATTCATAGGGGCGCTACTATGAGAAGTATGGGCCAACTCGTTAACGACAATCGAGTCGCTGAAACGTAAAAAACTCATACTAAGGGAACAGGGCTAGAAAGCATAATATATTGCAATTAAAATAACTTGCAAAATATACAATAGTAGCGTATTATAATACGTATTTGTATACAATGTGTGAATTCAATTAGATTAGAAACAGGATTTTATGGCGATAAGGAGGCCTTGATTTTAAATTATTGAACCTTGGTTGCTTCATTTCTTGTCGGGAAGCCCCTACGCGGTATTCTCACGTGGCCGAGCTACATATCAAATTCAAACAGTACTCAAATCAGATTATACTTTTCGCTTCTTTGATAAATATTTAATCCTACGGTAAAATTATTTTAGAAGATTATTAATTAAGATTTATTACAAATAAACACTTTGTTAGAGATATAATAGAAGATTAAATAATTATTAAAAATATTAAATAGGTATCTACTAATTTTTATGATAATTTAACGTTTATATAAGTAGTTTTATTAGTTTATATAGTTTTTTGTTGTAGTAGTACATTGTGGTAGTACCAGACGAGCATACTGTCGAAGCGCTGCTGTGTACTAGTTTGAAGGGTGTAAGGCAGACACTTATCCGAAGCGCTCCAACTAAGTCTTCCGGAGTAACAACGCACTGTGGCCGGAATTAGGTAGGACTCAAATTCAATCTCAGATGTCCGTGGGCAGCAGTCGCCAACTACCATCAGGTAGACTGCATGCTCGTTCGCTACTTCTATTCTATCGTAGACCCATTACTGTCCCACTGCTGGGCACGGATCTCCTCTCAGAGTGAGAGGGCTTAGGCCATAGTCCACACCGCTGACCAAATGCGAATTTGGTATATTTCGCACACCTTTGAGAACTTTTCTTTATTCAAAGAACTCTCAGACGTATAGATTTTTAGCAAATGATAATTAATTTATAATACGCACATATCTTTGAAAATCCAGAGGTGCCTGAGGATTGAACCTCGAACTCCTCGATTGAGAGGCCGTCCACTAGGCTATCACAGCTACTTTTATATTATGAAATAATTAAAAAAATCTTTATATCACTATAAGTATAATCCAATTTCTGCGAATTTACAATAAACTACGATAATATTCTAATGAAGCAAATTATGTAATTATCGTGTATTAATCAATTAATGAATGTGGTAATTATCATTATAAGTACACAAACTATATACATATCAGGTCAGATTCTTCTCTAATCAGATTATTTAAAAACAGCACCGAATTATTAAAAATTGCGTGTTGGTATTGATACTAAAACACGCTTGACGAAGACATCGTGAATATCTTAAAGATAGTACTTAATTATTTCACAAATATCAATGAAGAAATCTATAGGTTATCATCATATCACATGATTATTTTTGACGTGTGCAATTATAATGATCGATCGCAAATTCATAATAATACCTATAAAGTATTTAATTTTTATCCAGGAACAAGCATGCAGTCCACCTGATAACTGACTACTGCATATGGACAACTGTAATCGATCCTAGACCAAAGAATCCTGCCTAAAGTCCGTCGAGATGTGTTGCTACCGCTGAGTTCTGTTAGAACGCCACGGATAAGTGAGTCTCTTTACCACATCCTTCAAACCAGAAACATCAGCGTTCAAAACCGTTGTAATTAGGCTGACAAGTATAGCGGTGGTGCCGACAGAGTCTAACCACAAAACGTTCTACCTTCAAACGTGCGTGGGATTCGAACCTCAGCCTCAACGAATGATCGGTAGAGTTTCAACTGCTGTACTATCAAAAATTAACGCTATAACAACTGATTAACGTTTCTGTAACCCTAGTCGTACATAAGCAATCAGTTTTACAACACAAATTTGATCTTGTTTTTATAAACTCTGAGCCGGCATGAAACGTTTTGTAAATATAGTGATAACATAAACAAAATAATGTTTCTGTCTTGTTATAAAGTATCAAATAGACCATAGGATCAGTATTACACAGCGGATAATAACAATATATATCTTGATCGAATTTCAACGCAAATTGCCGAGACTTTTTATATCATAGAAGTAGCAAACGAGCATGCAGTCCACCTTTTTAAAGGTGGTAGAACCCTTTGTAGTTCGACTCCGGCGTCACCACCGCCACACTTATTTCGGCCTAATAACAGCAGCGTGAAGCGCTGCTGT
>DWRA01002280.1:0-14420 GCA_018250295.1 Spathilepia clonius
CCATGGGTGGCAGTTGCCACTTACCATCAGGTGGACTGCATGCTCGTTTGCTACTCCATCATATATAAAATAAAATAAAAATGTCAAAATCGTAAAAAATGCGATGGATGACTATTTAC
This sequence comes from Spathilepia clonius, assembly GCA_018250295.1. NCBI lineage: Eukaryota > Metazoa > Arthropoda > Insecta > Lepidoptera > Hesperiidae > Spathilepia > Spathilepia clonius. The sequence continues at coordinate 120 of DWRA01002280.1, forward strand.
CTAAATGCCATAACGCGGAAAAACATAATTCCCTAACTACTATGAGCAATAAAATATTGAAGAAAATAGTAGGTTACTATTACTTTGACCTTCAATGGGTATCTACTTGTCGATGCTAAGAGCGTCACAGAAATGGGATGGGAAGATTTATCCCTTCCATAAGGAAGTATAAACAGTGAGCTGGCGCCCAGCCAGACTCCCGAAGGTCAAAGGGGATGGTTTATGAATAAAATAGGGCTTCCCACCCCTCAGAATATTTATGACCACTCTACATAGGTGCTTAGCACGATTTCTTTGCGTACACAATAGTATAGTATTTATATAAGTTAAGTTAAACAACTTGATTTCTAGCTAATAAACTTAAAAACCATATAAAATTTGAACTTAAAATCTAGTGTAGTTTAAAATCAGCAGAATTCGTTGTACTTCAACTGGGACTGAACCTGTTTTGCTTCAATAACTATCTGGTTGCCGAGAATCGAACCAGGTACTACGAAGGTTAGACAAGCATGGTAAGCCGTGACCACTGCATCAAGAGGTACTTAAGTTCAAAACCAACCTCTTCGCTTCGCCAAAGATAATATAGGTAGAGCATAAAGTAACTTAATAAAAGCTGATTATAATCTCAACCCTCGGAAATGTGGATGCGAAGTTACACTATTTAAACTTGGTTTTTACACTGAAGCCGCCAACATACTCGCACGTGAAGTCTATGTGATATTAACATCCCTGAAGACTAAGTTACAGTGCTTCGTGTAAGTGACTATTTAACAGCCGTTATAAGATCTAAATTCTCAAGCACAACCTCGGAAGTTCTGCAATAATTTACTACCAAATCTTGTAGCAGTGGTCTATAGTTCATTGACACACATACTATTTCATCTATTATCCCCTAGTAGGTAATTAAATTGTATGGAAGCCTGGGGCAAATCGAATTATTGGAAAGTGGTGCGTACGTAAGTGCGTACAACGGCGCCATGGAGTGCGTCCGGCGTGACTTTCTCTGTGCTCTGGTTCTCAACCTTTGACCTGAAATTTTAGTCACAACAAACTTACATAACCATATAAAATGCGATGTTTTAAAACATTTTCGATAGAATCCTCCTGGCAACAAACATCTAACAAGATTTAAATGACCAACGCATTTGTGATTCGTCTCAAGTAGAATTACAATGTCTATGAGCGACAGTCACTATTTATCATCATCAATTTGATAACCAAAGTAGTTGGAACCATTTACGTTTCTTTTGAAAAAAAAAAGGGTTAAAAGGAATGAACTGAATGGGACGAAATCGTGAGATCAAGCTTCATAATTAAAATATTGTCTACTGTCTTGTCGTTGGTAGATACGGTTTTCTTCTAAAGAATGAGAGAGGTTTCGGCCATAGTCCACAATTCGATTCCAGTGCGAAAGTCAGATTTTCACACCTCTAAGAACTTGATAGAGAACTCACAAGTGATATTTACATTGTACGCACATAACATGGCAAAAGTTCAAGTGGAAACATAAGTATACTTAAATGTTGAGCACCGGTGCCTTCGTCTTGTTTATGGTCAGAGCACGGGTGTGCAGTTTTTGTGCGTTGAAAGCGAAATAAGAATGTTTGAACATACTTTATAAATTGGTACCTACATATGTGTATAAGTATGCTGGTGGGTTGGTAGTCGGCAGGTTTGAGTGACTGGTTGGCGATTCGACTCCATTCAATATAATTTTATCGTCATCATTATTCCACTGTTGGGCAAGGGTCTCATCAGAGTGAAAGGGGCTTAGAGCATGGCCCTCCGCGCTGACCAATTGCGTGCTGCAAGATTTCACGCATCCTTGAGAAACTTTTTAAAGAATCTTTACGCGTGTAGATTTCATCGCGATGTTTCTTTTACCGTTTAAGCAAGTGACAATTTTATTATGCGCACATTTCAAAATATTTCAAAACACCTAGACGTCAGTTATAGAATTAAAAGGTTAAATGACCACAAACCCATTGAACAATTTTTTTTAATATAAACTGAAGGAGTTTTATTATTCCTTTTCTACAGAACTATCTAGCATTACCTACCGCTCTAAATTCTAAACATTTCAATTACATCTACCAACCACATGTAAGGAATTGTAGACCCAAATCCATTTTTTTAATCTTTTAGATAGTAGAAACAAAAATAAACACAATCATAACAAATGAAACAGCTATATAACTACCTTTTCATTGTACCCTCCCTCAGACAATATTCCAGACACATTTTTCATTTCAACCAGACACCCTTCGTAAATTCACTATTCTTACACATCAATAGTTAGTCGTACTACTAGTGTACTCTCGTATACGAAGGGAGCAAATCGATATCTCCCCTGAGACGTAATCCTCCGACGGAATGTGGCGGTTCGTCCTTGCATTGCGAGGTTTACAACATTTCCATTGCATTCTCGGTAACGTTGAATGATTAATCCACTATCACCAATAACGTAATAGCGTTAGTTCCTTTGAATTGACGACACGATAAGCTTTTATCCCTTATTAGCTTAATCCGTTCATGCTTCGCTGTGGCTTCACACGGGTCTCCTCTCGGAGTGACTTGTTTGGGCAATAGTATATCGCGTTGATCAAGTGCGGGTTGGTACACTTCAAACTTTTTAATAACTCTCAGGAGTTCAGATTTCTTTGAGATGTTTTTCTTCGCCATTTAGGCAAGTGATAATTAATGTCATATACTATATTAATAATAAGCATATGAGTAACTTGGAAAAATCAGAGGTGCCTGATTGCGAGCCTGGGTTCGAATTTTAGTCCTCCCGAGTGACAGGCCGAGTTTCAGTCGCTGATTTAATTTATTACCTAAGTATACAGATGTTCAGTATCTGTCCCTGTGAGAATTTAAAGATAAAAAATACCTATATTTTATTCGTATATAGAAATACAGCGTTATGTAAAAATTCCAAGGGAATTCCAAGGCAATCATTATTTACCTTTCGAAGTGGCTGTAGGTATGTAAATATTTAGCAACACTACATATATTCATTTATTTACTAAATAATAGATATCGTTTGCTAGATACAATATTACACTTTGCTACTCCTAGAAGATAAGTAGGAATTCCTAATAATCACCTTGCCATATCAAACTGAAACACGCAAAAGTTGCTGTTATTATAAAGCATAATATTTAAAATATTTAAGACATAATATTTGAGAGTGTGTGAGAGGTGAATAGAATGTCGCTATTTTAGATTACAATCTTTATCGAAACAAGTAATACCGATGACGTCTGTCCACAATAATGCACATGCCGTGACGTATCGAGTTATGGAAATAAAGCCCAGACAAGGACATTGAAACGAAATCATATTTGGCCGACGATCGATTAAACTTAGCGACGCGCCGACGAACAATTCCCGTCGAGGGTTCAATCAACACGACCTTTAAACCTTTAAGGGTCTATCTGGTTTAAAGGTTTTGCGCTAAGCCCATAATTATGAAGCCACTATATTCGTTTTTATAAAGTCTCTCTGTTTAACTTTTTTGTAGTTCTTTGTTGTTTATCAAATTTAACAATTATAATTATTTACTTAAAATGTCTTATTACGATAAAATGTATTAAAATCATACAGCGTTTACAAAAACTAAAGTAAAAAGCAAGTATTTACAAATGTACGTATTTAACGTATTTATTGTTAGTCTCTGAAGTCGATAAGTACCATTATGCGTCAATATATTTTGAGGCATTTGAAGGTGGTAAAACCTTTTGTCGTTAGACTCCGGCGACACCACCACCACACCTATTTCTGCTCAAATAGCAACAGTGTTAAGCGATGCTGTATTCTGGTTGGAAGGGTGTGGTAAGAGAGACACACTTATTCGAGGAGTTCCAATTTAGTCCTCAGGGGTAGCATTTGGGATCAACCTCAAGTAAGACTAAAATCTCATCTGGGATAGATTACGGATATCCATTGGCGGCACTGGCCACTTACCATCAGGTGGACTGCCTTGCTACCGCAATACAATAAAATTTTACACGATTTATAAGCATTATCAGTATAAAAACTAGTCAATTAGTGCAGGATAATTGGCTAAAACATATAAATTCCAATTCCCATTAATTTTATAAATTTTATATCGCAGAAGAGCTTAAAGCCTCTAATTAATTTTCTTATAAGTGTATGGCGAGTAAGTTTGTGTTTATGTGTGTGTAATTTGGCGTATACAAAGACATTCAACTATTTAGTTAGCCCTCTATACATTTATTCACTTTGGACGTATACAAGTTCAATTTTGCTTTGATAAAAAACCTTACTGAGATGAGATGCTTTTGAGAGAGACAGCTTTTATGCGGGATGCATAGGACAGAACGAGACAGCGAGTAAGTGAATGAGGTGAGGGGCTGAGGGGTCACGATTCATGAAACGCGCGGGAGGGGGGTCGTCGCCATCGCGATCTCAGTTTATTTTCATTAGTCGCTTTCTACAGGCTGTGTCGGAAGGTTGTCGTATCGCTGACAACAAACGTAAATTCGTGTGTGGCTAACTTGTGGAGTTCTGTGTGACTTGCAGTGCTTTCAAAATGGGGTGTGGAACGAGTTTTGTGAAATATGTGCTTTTCTTCTTCAACCTGGTGGTCGCGGTAAGTTACTCAAAGGGCGTAATAACCGGTTCCGGAGGTACCGTGGTCAGCGAAGTGAAGCCCAGCGCCCTACGTGGCCGGCATTTTGTTAGAAGTACCAATTACAGATGCACTTTTTATACTTTTTGCTCTTGAACTCGTGATGCTATACCGTTTAATTATTTCAACCATGAACAGTGGGGCCTTCCTTTCAAATTCTTTGTCTAAAATGCAATTTTTTACGGCACTTGTGTTCTTTACTGTACTAGCACAACAAGTGGTTTTAAAAAGATAAAGCGTATTGTTCGTGTTTTACAATTAGCTTGATAAGATAACTTGCAAGTTTCTTTGTCATGAAAGCTTTTATAAATGCAGCTAGAATATAAATAATAGAACTACACTACAATTTTTTTTTCTCTTTTACTCTTTAAGTACTGAGTAGTGTGTGACAAGGAGAGAATAATGTAGAATTTATTCTTTTCATTGTATAAAATTTGGGGTAGAATGACCTTTTATTGATGTTGACTTAATATTCCTCTGGCATCAAGTAATATAAAATTTAAAATGGGTAGCTTTACCAGACTATTTTGAAAAGGACAACTATAATGCTATTGTTATTTTTTACTTATTTGTTTCTTTATCGTGTAAAAAGTGGATTTCGTATTAATGCCATTTTCATAGATACACTAGAGTTAGGAGTATCATATATCATAGATAGTTAATTTGTAAAGCTCGTCGGTTTTCAATGCAGTTTATCCTTTGTAGAATGTCTAGTTAGTGTAACTGTTTCCTTTTCCTCCCTTAGCTTTGAAGAGAAATGATAAAAATTTCAAAAGAAAACGCGTTTAGTTTCATTTTACTTAGCTAGAACATCAAAAAGTTAAAAAATAAGGTTAATTTATAAGGAAGACTTAAGAAAAAATAGTTTTGTACTAAATTAGGCTTTAGCCGGTCTTACTTTTGCTTATAGTAGGAAAAAGCGCTATGGGAGTTTTAAAAATGATCACGCATTTTTATTATATATAATTATTACCCAAGTGGATACGATGTTAACATTGAATAAATGCAAACGTTACGCCGTTGATTTACGAAGTCAGTAACATTCATACGTTAATAGCGTGAGTGATGTCATATTGACTTCGCCATTGACTCACTTCTCCGGGTATTAAAATTTATTCTGACTTGTCTGAATCATAGTTATTACCCTGGTCCATCATGAAGTCATTATTATTCTCCAAACTGACTACCCTAATTTCCGTGGTATTTAACCAATGTGGTAATAAGTGAATCTGTTATAGTTTGCGAGGTTTTTCCTTTTTTAAACAGTACCCTGAATATTATTGGGGTCTAAAGTAAATTAAATTATACCCTGTGAAATCCTATATCTATATGTAAAGGCTTCGTAAAAATAATTAAGCAATTTTCAAAATAAACCGATTAGAATGACGGGAAACATTTATATAGACAGGTTTAGCGTAAATAAGTAATAAGGTGGTCGAGCCCGTTGTGGTTCACCTCTGGCGGCACCACCGCCACTCCTATTTCTGCCTAATAAGAAAACTGTTGAGTGCTGCTGTGTTCTGGTTTGAAGGGTGTGGTAAGGGAGACATGTTTATTCAAGGCATTCCGGCTTAGTCTTCAGGAATGGCAGCGTATCTGTGGCCGAGCTCAGGTAGGACTTTAATCTTATCTGGAGTCGATTACAGATGTTCATGGGCGTCGGTTGCCAATTACCATCAGGTAGATTGCATGATTCGATTCGAAGTTATGTGCGTATTAGAAATTAATTGCCACTTGCTATAATATAATGGTGAAAAAAAAACTTCGTTGGGAAACCTAGACACCAGAGAGTTCTTAAAAAAAAGTTTTCCAAGGTGTGTGATGTTTACTGATAGCCCCTTTTACTCTGAGAGGAGACTCATGCTATGAAAAAATGGCTTGACGATGAGCTTGCATGCTCACTTGCTACTCCATCATATAAAAAGTATACCTTAGGTATAACTTGTGTAGTTAACACTGAATCGTGTGGTTTAACGATTGCTCTCCAATGATAACCACGACTAATAACTTGTCTTTCGAAGTACGAGCGCACGGATTTTTCCCAATACTCACTTATCCAGCTTCCGATTGCAAAACCATCTCTTAATGATCTGTCTGACGTATGATTGGCGTGTAACTGACCTCTCTCGTGGACACGTCATCTCGGGAGGCTTGGAACTTTCCGGATCATTAATTATTCAAAATTCCCACCTGTTGACCGGTTTTGTTTAAGGGATGGGAGACTGTCACGCGAGTTTCTCGGCTTCGGTTTTACCTTGTAAGCTTGTTTACTAGTTCGTTGTAGGGGTATTATACTCATTTTTTATAGATAACCTTTGCCAGCGTTGTGTTTTAAATAGTCTATCGATAAGGGTGGACTACTTGATTGAAAGCAATTACCGTCGTCTGCATCAAAGAAGTCACCAATAAAACCATCATTTAAGGTGGTGACTTTTTGTGATTCGACTTAAGGACACCACCGCCATATCTTTTCTCTTTAATAACAACATGATTATGTGCTGTTGTACTCTGATTTGAAGGGTACGGTAAGTGAGACGTACTCATCCGAAGCGTTCCAACTTAGTTCTCAGAGGTAGCAACGCATATGTGGTCGAGCTCCGAAAGACTAACCTAATCTGAAGTGGAACTCAGATGTCATTAAACGGCTGTTCAATAAGAAAAAAAACGAAACCGGCTTAGAAGAAAAGCTCTGTTTGTACCCTTTCTTAGAAGAGCTTTGCGTAATAATGGTCCGGAAATACTTCGGCAGGAATTTCATTCCACATTTCGCACTTACGTGGAAAACGTTCTTATTTTATCGATTTTACTCCGGATCTCTAAACATTTTAGGGTAAAGAGTATTATTTCGTTAAATATCCTGTGTTACGTTAAGATCGGCATTTAAAAGATTTGTATATGTAATCATTTTAATCAGAGGTTTGTGATAAGCCATTTAAAAAGATTTTTGAATGAAGATAATGTTTAAAGGTTTTTTTAAACGTTATTGTGATCTAATTCCGATTACTTAATTGAGTTCGTCAAATAGTTACGCCACGTGCGTCATAAATTATTAGTATTTATGAGTATTCATGATTCATAAATTACCATGATGTCAATAATGACAATGTTAATGACACATTTGTGGTCATTTACAAATGAAATATTTGGTTTTCATTTCGCAATCCTCAGTTATTTGTCGCTCTTATGAGTAGTAAATAATAATGCGATAAAAGTAGATGATATTATGTGATGAACAGATGACCCTGATTTTAATAACTACTGTAATCCACGGACAATTTAAAAAAGAGCTTTTATCAGGGATGCAATGCACAATGCCGATACAAACTGTCGTTCCTGTGTTACCGCCCTTATCCTATTTAAACTTCATCTCAGATTCGGTGTTCCTTTCGAGGATTAAATGAAATGTGCCATTTATACTTTACTTTTCAAGTCTAGCCCTGTTCAGTAGTTCTTAACTGTTGCCATGAGGCTGAAACAGCCTTTCTCTGGGCGTTCGACTGGCTTTACAATCGTGAATGTTTCGAACTCTTTGACTTGGTGGAAAGATAGCCTTCCTGCCTATATCTTTGAGGTTCCATCCACATAAAGAAAGAAATGTGTAAAAGGAGCTCTCCTTCAAATCAGGTGATGCATTGGTGATTCCCTTGGTTTTGCAGTTGTCCATGGGCGACGATGACTGCTTTCCTTCAGGTTACCCGTCTGCCTTGTCGCTAAGTGTTATTATAACGAACAGAATACGGGTATTTTCATCTTTTCACAATTACTCGTTGTAAATACAAATAAAACGAAGTCCGTTTTATTTGTATGGGCAACGAGAAATTAATAATAAACTTACTCGAGCACACGAGGTCGTATTTAATGTAAAATTTTCAACCAGGTCAAGGAGAATTTCTCAAGTCAGTAGGAAAATTGAACTAGAACGTGACTGCTCAAGGCAACGACTTTCTGGAAACTTATCCTTGTGTCCACAAGGTTTAAGTGTGTAAAAGGTGTGATAATGAATACTAAATACTTAAAACTAAATTGAAACCTATATTCGTCTCTTTTTTGCTCGTGGGGTTTTCTTATGTCTAACGAAGGCAGAGGATTTTCCTCTATACAACTCTATTGTATGCTATAGAATAAATAGTCGTGCTGTTAATCTTAAGTAGTTGTGCAGGAATATTGTCGGCGAAATGTGGTAAGTTGTAACTTCATATGTGGAGTTAATATGAAGCGCGTAGACTTATAGCAGCAGATTAACTATAGGTTAGTTATAAAGTTGACCAAAGTTAAGCTAGTCGGGCGTTAGTAACGGGATAGCACGCATTGGAATATTTAGACCATCAGTCCCTATATTAGTAGGTAGTCGCAAGACTATAAGAGGTTTGAACATATATGACAGGTCTGCCACTAATACCTTATGGGGCTGTGTTGCGGAGGATTCTAAGCTCCTCACAGTTGTGGGCAAATCCGCATTCAGCCTCTGCTGACTCTATCTCTGGATAGAGTTGTAGATATGTAACCAAATTCGAATAGTCTTAAGTTCCAGAGGATTCACTCATGCATTGGTACTCCTGAGAATTAAGTTTATCTAAATGGAATGGTAGATTTTGGAGTGGGTTGAAATATTTGCTTAACATTGAAGTTAGGATCAAGTACGCCCTTATAGATATTATGCCGTGCCCACTTAATTTCTAGTAACGAAGTTACTAAGTACTTGAAACGATTGATAACGGGCCGGTTTATTATCAGTCTGCTCTTTATGCAAGCTTTGACTTAACAAAGGGTGACAATCGTATTGTAGTACCTACCAATTGTCATTGAAATTTGTAGGTTCTCTAAAACTTTGTAAAAAAATATATTATATTTAGTAATTTCATTTATTTTTTAAACGAACAATGAACAGTTATAGTTTTTCTTATTTTCTATATTACAGGTCGTAACAATTTCTATCTTTATTTTTCCAAACGTATAGAACTCACAGTACCATGCCACGTTTTTCTGTGTCATGGTCGCCGAGACACAAACACTCAGACCAGAACCGAAATATAAATTCAATATTTAGATGTCCTGCTTTGCATGTCGGATGGACACGCAATGAGTTAGTGACCATTGCACCGGAAGGGTCATTTTACCACGTGCCTTTTTAATCTAAATTGGGAAGTAATGAGGTATATATTCTAGCAGAAAAAAAAATTACAGTTAAATATTATAATTATAGAAAATTACAGTTTCGTGCATTTTCACGCGTGAGGTCTACTCTGTCCGTATAAAATTTATAGTTACGTCTGAATTTTAAGGCGACTTTTACTCAAAATTACAAACATATGTTTGTTTCGGACGAGCTTTACAATAAAGTTACAATATTAGTAATTTGACAACAAAACTTTATTCCATACTATGCCGTGTTATATGCCGTGTGCCGTATGTACTTGTTGCGAACTCCAAACGTCTACAAATGTTTGGCTTTATTTGGAGAGTAAAACGCTGAGCTAGAGCTACAAATCTAAACGAACCAACCTATCCCCACGTTTGAATTTCTGACGCTTTGTTAAAGTTGTACAAACAAGGGACGCGAAATTAGTTTTAAGTCCGGAAAGACTGAATCTGATACGTTCATGCAACATATCGTCACACTTTCGGAAATATCCGAAACTGCCGACGGACGCATAAGTAAACGTTTGGACGATACCGGAGAAGGATACTCTTATCTGCACACGACAAAATAAAACAACGAGACGTACTATGTTTGCGATTCTAAGATTGTAAGGAGTTATTCAGGCTGCGTGCACACGTGACAGAGGTGACATCATCTTGCGATCCGAGTCGCCGTTCTGGCGCCCCGCACTTAATAAGTTTATGGTCTTAGAATATAAAAATGTAGATGACGCCTCTTAGCAAATCATGGTCAATGTATGGTGTTAAAGCGAATAATTTTAATTTTGATGCAATTTTGAATAAATATCAGTTACATTCGAATGTTTTGTTAGACTTCAGAAACGCTTTATAATAGCGGATATCTTCTGATTTGAGACATTCCAAATGAGCCAAAGTGGTCATGAGCTGTAGAGGCAACAAAACATCTGAACTTATATTAACACAACGTAATATCAGGACTACTTGCCAGAGTTGCCAGTTTGTTCCTAACAACGATTTTAAAATTTTGTAAGTAATTTGGAAACGAGTTGTCATTTTTCAATACAATGGCATTATTATTTCTCCATCGCAATTTATTATCGTAAATTTATTGTATTTTTTCTCGTTTCAAGATTAAATACATATTATGTTGAAAGCGTATTCTACATATTTTATACAGTCTGAGTCCTAGTAATTGATTTGCAGGCAGGATATCGGATGTACATTAAGGAATTAACGGCAGTTTCCCCAGAGTTGGATTTCTAAGTGAATTAGTGTGTTTTCCTGACCTAAGGGCAAAACACTTTTGTTTCATACTAGCATGTAATAATCGTAGCCTACGTATACATATGAATGATTAAACTGTGACTTAAAGCGAAACAACAAAACATTGAAAAATTAATAATCTAGGTTCTTAAAGCAACAATTTCGTCTCATTAGAGCTGTGGCTTTGGAAAACCGTTGCATTACTGTGCAACAAAAGAAAAATGTTTTTTTTTGTTAAAAATATTAACTTTACCCATTACTGTCCTACTTCTGGAACCGAGCCTCCATAGACCACAGCGTGGCCGAGGGCGGAATGGTAGACTTCACACATCTTTAAGAATTTTTTAAGTACTTTTAATCACGTTGAGACACAGTCCCATTGCTGGGAATGACTTTCGATTACCAGTCAGACAGTTTTGTTACGGGGTTGAATGTGACTAAAAAGTAAACATAGCCTAGTGAAACTTGTTCTTTCTATTCTGCAGAAGTAGAACACGATCATGCAGTCAACTTGATGGTATCATGTGGACATATCATGACATCTGTAATTAATCTCAGATAAAATTAGAGTCGACCACAGCCTCGTTGCTACCTCTGACGACAAAGTTGCAGCGTCCCTGCTTTACTAAGCGTCGTATGACTGTCTCCTTTACCTCACCAAACCAGAACACAGCAACGCTTAACACTATTGTTATTACGCTGAAATAGGTTCTGCCGGAGTCGAACTACAAAAGGTTCTGCAACTTTAGAAGTTAATTACACTATTATAATCAGATTTAAGTATCGAACACGGTAGTAGATATTCAGTGGAGTTGCGAAATAAACGAATAAACCTATTTATGAAACAAAAGAACGCTTAAGTATTGTATATTTTACGATTTGATTACGTCATTTATTCACACTTGGCACAGATTCCTTGACACACGTTTAGATGCTGTCATTGTTATAATTATCTTTTAGACATATCAGCGTAATGGGTTTTATTTTTACGCGCTTTTTTGTGTCACTTGTATGTACAATATTATGTAAACAAATATAGGAAGTCGATTTTAACTTAGTTCTGATTGTTGTTTCGGTTTGAAACTATAAGTAACTCGTATAATCAGACTAAAAGATAGAATTCTGGAAATATTGAAGTATAGTCAATTCTGTCACACAATTTTCAGGAGTAGTTGCAACCCATTTGTAGCGCACTGTTGGATACGAGTACAACGGGGGAAGACCTGGAGCTTCCTCCACCACGCCGCTTCGACACAGATTTGCGGAAAGTTTTCATTTTTAGGATTTCGTGGATCAAAACATATAAATGGAATGCTTAAAATATCATTTGTCACGTATGTTACAGCCAATTGGCCCCAAATCCACTGGACCTATTAAGTTGTTCGAATCTGATATAATATAACAATAATTTAGTGCCATCGAGCTGATATGACCTTGAATCCAGAGTTAGGGAACTGTTCAATGGCTACTAGTAAACACATCTAGTGTGGGCTCATTTATTTAGTTGAGATCCATACACTACTCTGTGATGAGTACCTGATGACCTTACTTTACAGCCAGGCGGTGGGAAGTGATATTTTTATCTCAAAGGAATCACCATGACACATGTAGAGATTAATACCCGTTTGATATTCCAGATGCATAAAACCGAATAAGATAATAGCAAGACCTTAAAGAGGATGCAAGCATTGCTCACATTTAATAGGCCCTCGAGCACTTAAGTCCAATAGGAACCCGGACTAGATTTCAAAATGTACTTTCAATTTAAGAAGACTGGTGCGCGCTAGGCGACGACCGGTTCAAATCAGGGTTGCGATTCTTGTATTTTTTATAAGCACTGATCTCTGCGACTTGTAGGCACGTGCGCTTAGTAGTGTTTTTACTGGATTTAGACCTTCCTATAAGGTTTTGGCGGTGTGTGCTGGGGCTCAATGTAGTAAAGATCTAGCGCCCATTTCCTGAGTTAAATACCTTAGTCGCCTACAACATTCTCTGGAAAAGAGAGTGTTGCTATTTGTGGCGTCAAACCATTCATTATTAACCTGTAGCTAATTTCATACAGGGTTATTTGAACCTGAAGCTTATTAAAGCGTTGTTACTTCCTTAGGACTATGTTAGAATATCTCGTAATCTGCGTCACAGTTGCTGCAAACACCTGCTACCTGCACCTGCTTGATTTGAACGCAAAAATGGGTGTTGCCAATAAAACCAAAAATAAAGTTCACATTATCGAGATTTTACAAATGTTTAAATATTACAACAACAATCTTACGATAAATGAAAGAAAAAGCTTCCAAATATATTCTTAATATAAAGTTTTCTTTAAAGTGACAACCCTACACCCAATATTACTGTCTTGCTAATGCGAACTGATGCAATGTCTTTTTTGCAAGTAGCTAGTGAAGTCGCGGACGTTGCAAGCAACAACCTTGGAGCCTACAGTTTCATTTTGCAGTCTCACTATCATTATTGACTGTTTCATTAAAATATTCGCCTGGTGGTACAAATTCGATTGTAATATGAAGGTGGTAGAACCCTTTGTGGTTCGTCTCCGTAAGCCTTACCGTCATATGACTGCCTAATAACAGCAGTGTTTAACAGTGCTGAGTTTTAGTTTACCTAAAGGGTGTAAGGGAGACATACTTATCATCGCATTTTAACTTAGTCCTCAGTGGTAGATACGCATCTGTGACGGACTACAGGAAGGGTCGAGGGTCTGATCTGCAGTTATTGTTGTGTATTGTACGTCACGTTGTGTTACTTCGTCAATTTCTTATTTAAAAAGTAATTTATGCACAAATATACACTTCATTGCAGATTACATATTAAAATATATTTTTACATTTTCCTTGATAGTTTAATAAGTCTTTCATATTGGTTTCATTGCCTTATGTGACTTGTGACAATTTATTTTAAGAAAAAATGAAAAGGAAATTTCCAATTCAGCGTTATACATTTTGTGTTCATTTCAATAAAATGTTGACTTAAGTGGTATTTTTTGTAAACTTCATTGTTCTTTTGTTATTTTATACGTGCAGGTTAGTGGAGCAAGTAAATAATATTAATTACTTATGGTGTACTTGTAAATGTATAGTATTTATATACGCAATGCGTAGAAAATTGGTTTGTGTTAATATTATCTTTAAATATTATGAGTCACTGAGCACTGGTGTCTTCAGAATAAAAAGTTTTAAAGGTGGTAGAACCCTTTGTAGTTCGACTCCGGCGGCACCACCGCCACACTTATTTCTGCGTAATAACAG
>DWRA01002281.1:0-14417 GCA_018250295.1 Spathilepia clonius
CTTCAAAAGGTACCCGGTGCCGTGGGAGCAACACAGGGTTATGTGGGATTTTTACCCACTAAAACCCCCGCGGTGGCCGTCCTCAGCGTTGTGTGGAGAAATCCGGGATCTTCGAAGGAACACAATCGGAGTCCTCCGACCGCATTGATACCATAGCCCTATTCTGTTCCCGGAAATACAGGGACAGTCGCTTTAGACCCGTGAAAACTATAACCAATCGCCAAATACGTCAGGGTTCCGAGCTTAAATCCTCCTACTCCTCCTACTCCAGAGTAAAAGTGCTACAGAGTAAGAATGAGTACTAAGTACGAGTTCTGCTTAATAGTTTATTTCCTACTTAAAATAGCACTTTCGTGAATATTAAACTTGTGTGTAAACTCATTGTAATATTACAAATACCCACAATACATTGAAACATAAACCTGTTGTTAAACATAAAGTCAAAACTCATAAAGTCTAAACACAACAATACAATTAATACTTCGACACATCGCCCTGCGTCCAAACAAAGTAAAACCGAATTAAAACTTCACTTAAACAAACACTTAACAGTCCATAAAAGATAACTCTGCGTCCGAATACAGAAACAAAGAAGGTGATAATAAAATTACAGCTCCCATAAGGCTTTGTTGCGTCCACAATGGTCTATGAACAGTCAGTTAGGACGGAATTTGTGATTGTAAAGGTATGTGATAGGGTAAAAGTGTTGATCAACGAGGGCTTTTGGCACCCGTTTGTGTGGTAGAAAGCGTTATAAAACCCATAAACTCGTAGATACATCTGGCGCCGCGGCTTATCGTCCGCCAGACCGCCGGCGTGGAGCTGAATACAATGGATCTCAATACTTAGCGAAATGCGTTATGGAAATAATATCAAAATTGTATTATTGTGATTGATTGTTTCTTAATATTAACCTATAGATCTTCAGACTGGGAGTTTAACTGTATTAGTGTCGTAAGTCAAACGAACGTTCCTATAAAAGACGTTTTATCTACGATATATATGTACATTTTAATAAAAATAAAAAATATATTCTTACAAATATTTTTATGGAAAAATTATTATCTATTGTCAATAAAACAACGTTAGTAAAAGATTAAAAGTTGTTATACAGATTATACATTTATTATTGTATATTATAACTTTGTCATTGTCATTATACAATTGGCAATTACAGAGATATAGGAAGGCTTCTCTCAACACAATCCGGTGTTATCAGAGTGTATTCTAAAAGGGTCATCACTCATAATTTATCAAAGGGCGTGGAAACTGCCGCAGTTGTATCAAATCCAGAACTTATACTCTTACAATAAAATCGTTTATGATGTTAACATTATTGTGTTAATTACACCTATGTTCGTTAAAATATATTGGCTTATCGCTGTATATGGCAGCGTCGTAGTATAATCCAATTACGCGACAAGCTGCACTTTGAAATACAATCATAAATTTCGATATGAAAATTTCATAAGCAAATTAGATAAGTATAAAATATGAAATGTGTAATATCTGCTACGAAACTTCGTACAGTAAGTACTCTTTGTATGTTACCTACATAAGTTATATAGCTAACCCAAGTATGTTTTTCTGAAAACATACAGTTTTTAAATGTTTATTATCACGTCATACAGAATGCATAGGCAATTTAATTATAAAACTAAAGTTCGGCTAATAAATCGAGAATGAGTGACGCAAGGTAGTACACAAAGCTGCCCGTAATCGCGGTTATCGAGTGTCCGAGAGGGTACTCAGGGCCCATCAGTCATAACAGGCGTTATCGGAGGCTGCGGCCGCCGGGCTCGCTAATGCAGCGCGCCGATAAGCCGCGCCGACAGAAGCACAATTAACAGCACACTAAATTAGCCTCCATTTAAACTTTACGATCCCCGCTACCGCCTTACGTGGGTTGTAGCGACAGCAACGACGTTTGCTAGCTTCCGTTGCCGACTTTGCTCGCGCACCTATAATCTAGTTTTACAGATCGTCGGTCTGACGCTAATCGATTCGTTCAAAGATTTGAAAAACATTGCATTAACTTACAATGTCTGTGCAAAGAGGTAGCTTTCAGGCTTTCCCGAAGTAACGCGAGCTTCTCGAAACGTTCAAAACTGCGATGTATTGGCTACTCCACTATTATTGCAAAGTCGATTACAAATAACCATATTAATTGACCAAGAAGTAGCCTGTTTGTCTCTTCGTTTGGTTAATGTTACAAAAAATGTTGCAGTCTATAGACTTTAAAGAATATACTTAAACTGAGTACCTACATAGATGTAAAATATAGATCATTGAGTATTCGAAAAATGTTTTGTTTGCATACCTATCATCTTAATTTGATACTTGTGTGGGTACTTATCAGTAAAGTCCATACATTACCAATATTCAGAAGCTATTTTAAAATGTTTTTGTCCCTAAATATCCTTTTAGTAACGTTATATTTTGTCGATAGAGAGCACGTAAATCCCTTCTTATCCTCACTTACACCAGACACAATATTTACAATTGCCCGGCGAGCGTCGTTCAAACAATGTCGAAAGACAAACACAAATATGTATGTTTTCAATACTTGTGGAATCAACGCTTCGTGTTGACCGTACTTCGACAAATCCCTTCCCGGCTACCGTTCGACCGACTCTTATCACTCCACGTCCACTTATCGAGTCGTTTGAAGCCGCCGACAAAGGTGACGATCGACGCGAAAAATTTATGCGGAATAGCCGTTCAGTTCACCTTAAAAGCCTATTACAATCAGCCACTGCTGGGAAGGGGTCCTTTATACGGTAAACGTCTACTTAACGTCCGTGAGGTACGCGCCGCCCGGCCTACGCCAAGTTTACCATACTAATGTGTCTGTTGCTTTATCTAAATTGTCTTTTACAACTTGAGATTACCCTGATGGCTAAATAATACAAAAAATCGTAGACGCACTGTAAAAGGCTAATCTCGAGTAGCGCTTAATGGATTTTATTGGCATTTTCTCTATCACCTTTTTTCACATTCCTTGAATTAGTAGCTTGAAAGCGTCACGGGAAAACACACGGAGTGAGCGCCGCGAGTTGAACTATAAAATTAAAGTGATTGTAGTTAATACTATTCTATAGGAAAACTGCTGTCATAATTTTGATTACACACGTAACCTAATACAAATCGATAGTTACTTTAACGATTGTTTTACGTCGATGCAAATGATATAAGGACTATAAAAGGGCCAACCGGGGTACCATAAAAGGGTCTTCTAAGCCGCGCAGGCTACGTCGGTGGGAAGGGTCTTAGTGGAATACAATGGGACCACCAAAATCGCGTTGAATAAACTTAAGAGTGGGTCGTAAATCGGTAACAACTTGCAAATTGCCGCACGGAGGCGCTAACAGCGAGGAAGAAACCGAAAAACTGCCACATCCGCCCTCGCATCCGCACTCGAACTGGCGAGTCGCGGTTTCGATACTTTTGTGCAACGCAGTTTATGGCGCAGTTACTAAAGCGGAAACGATGTGTTAGGTATAAGTTACACAAACATACAAGTTACGTCCTTTATAGTGAATTTAATTGGTCTTCTAGAATTTCACTTCGCAAGTTTGTTCAGAGACAAGAAATATATTCATATCAGATGATTTTTATATCTGATGAAATACATATATTGATATATACATACCGATGAATAAATTTTAAGATATACAAGCAATATTATAACCTACTGATACACCTTAGAGAGTTAAACAAAGGTACAATTTTATATCAGTAAGGTTCTGGGTGTTTCAACTTGCGCGTTAGGTTAAAGCTTGTTCAGCCGTAGCGAGTACATATGAGATTCAAAGAAAATTTATATTTTTAATTTAGCTCCATCATCGATTATAATACTTGAATCTGTGTTATATAATGAACTTTATTAATTTTACATGCGTGCACAATAAAAATTTATATTAACTGTAGAATTAAACTAAAAATTAACTAAACCGGGCCAGTTTAAAAACTTACGAGTGTTTAACAGTAGCGCCACACTGTCACTCATCGACCTATAAATCGAGTCTGATCCCTAACCTACCCCTCTTGAAACGAATTTATCTTTACTGCTGATTTCACGAGCTTTTTATCGCCAAGTTCAATGTTAAAAGCAGAAGTCGTTAATGCGACAGTGCGGCTTTGTACTCGAACCATCTGTTCATTTACACAAGCGAGCCTCAGATGATAAACAATCTAATTCCCGAGATGAGAGCCAAAATGCTGGAATGCCTGCATCCCCCGCGTGCACCCGCGCTCATTAGCGCACACACGAGAGGTCCGGCCGGTTCTCGTCCAGATGCGAGCCTGGGTAAACACCTCCTCCATTGTGCGGTGCATAAAAAATCGGACACCTGGTAGTGTTAAATTGTTCACGGAGTGAGTGGAGGCCGTGTGAATCGCAGCGACGTTCGCGCGACTGAAATGTTGGTATTGTGATTAACGTGCTCGTGTTATGAAAAGTTTGTTCACGTAAAAAAAGGTTGTCGATTCCTTTCCCATCGAATATTATGTACAGTTTTTAGTTTGTCTATCTTTACATATCATACATATATTTATTTATAATAGGTAGGTTCTTTCGTGATCGTTTACAGAGCTGACAGTATATAAAATTCGAAAGTTAAGCCTCGTACGAGTATTTTTTATAATACTTCTTTCGTAGTTCTTTCTGCCACTCTAAATGCGTTCGTAATCTTTCATAAGTTTAATTAATCACATAAAAAAATCAGACAAAATTGAATGCATCTTTCAAGCAAGCAAGCCAGATTTCACTTGACTTACCAAGAAGCCACTGTCAACGCAACGCTACATAAGCACAATAAAACAATACCGTACCGTATAATTATGTTAATTAATTAAACCACGCAACTATAGTCATAGTTTACTTACAAGCGGTTGAAATAGCTACGTTTTACTCCGTTAAACCGCCAAAGAATGTTTCATCAAGATTCTCGAGAAGGTAACAAGTCGTAAAAATGTGTTGAGCAGCCCGCTTACGAATAAAACGGCCTCATACCAGAGTCTTGTTAATTATAACAGCGTATCAAGTGCACGGAAATACCTGGAGTTCCTCCGACTCATAATTCTAGTCTCCGACATGCAACCAGTTTAATTACTAGGCAATAGGGGCGAAGACACACTAACATCTTGAAGTTAACGCTTTCTGCACTCTTTGTGGCCAGGGAGAGGGATTTGGGAGTTCGAATTAACCGTAATCTTAGACAAATCGACTGTGATTATAACTGTTTTAAGGGATAGAGATTTATGTACACAAGCCTCGTTCGTATTGTGGGTTACTGATTTATTTAGGATAGGTTGATAACAAAAATGTCTCTTTACATAATAAGATACTGTGTAATGAGGGCTTTAGTATCTAAGTACAACATATATATTATAATTTTTATGTTTTTCGTGTCTACTTTCATCACTGTATTTTATTCCTTAACTGCTTGAAGTGTGTCAGTTGTTACCAAGGCATTCGTGTACATAATATGTAACAGACACACAGAAGGTAAACAGTTTTGTGTAAGTAAGTATACTCGTAATGTGTGATTTTAGGAAATGAGTAAATGACTATCCGAAGTGGCTAATACAGCTTTCATTTTTACCCGATTTCGTAGAAAAAACGTTATGTCCTCAGTGTATACATTTTGTTAGAATAATTGGTAATTACACCTGCTAAGTACATGTTAAGAAGCCGTATATAGCATAAATTATTTATTATGTAGTGGAAATATGTAGAAGCAGCGACAGCCTAGTGGTTTGAAAAATTGCTTCTCAATCGGGGGATCCAATTTTCCATCCCAGGCACACCTAATTTTTCCCAGATATGTGCGTTTTGGAAATCAATTATCACTCGCTCAAAACGGAAAAGGAAAGCATTGCCAGGAAACCTAGACGCCTTAAAAAACGTTCTCTAAGGTGCGTGTCGTCTACCAATTCGTACTTGGTCAATAGCATAAGCCTCTATCATTCCTAGAGGAGGACAATACATAACAGTGAAACCGTTATGGGTTGGCGACAAATGAAATGAAATATGCAGTGTCTGACGCACTATTACAAATCTAAAGTCACAAATTGATAAGCATGCACTAGCGACCATGTTGTATCAAGTAAGTGGGATGCTAATGCGGAACTTGTGTCAATGAATCAGCAAATAATAGACTATTACGATGTTAAACCGACGTACACATAAAGGGCGGTTCTGTACAAAAATTGAATGGATATTATTAAAGTGAATAGGCTGCTATTGTGATGATGTTTACAAATATTGTGGTAAAACTTAATAGCTATTTTCGAACTCCAAATAAACTCACGTCCACTCCATACGGTTCACGACGTCGCCTCTGCAAATACAGCTCATTTCGAGAGATGCTTGTAACAAAACAAATAAACCAATTTGGGTGCATCGACAAAAAACAACGCATTGGTCCCGAGCGACGTAACTCGGTATTAGCATATTGATGGGCACCCTCTATCTGTCGTCCTTTGTTTAAAATCAGCGACAGCACCTTCAATCATAACGATCATGACAAAAAGTTGTTTTATTTTATTGGCTCGTTTTTGCCGAATGCGGCTGCAGGTGGCAAACAAAAAAATATTCATAAAACGCTCCGCACGATATGCTTCAAGTATGCGTTTAAATGATTGCTGACAGTTTTTAGGAAATAATCGTAAATGTCTTCGGTTATTGTTGTAATGTGCACACCCTACGAATACGAAATACGTTAAAATATTTTTTATTTTTCATTTCAAGTTATTTAAAAGTATTTTATGTTTATTTAGAACTATGCATACGTAAACTACGTAATATTGTATTAAAACGATTTTTGATTACTTTGCCCCATGGCGCAGCGATTACAAAACGCACCGGTAAGATATGCAGTTCCGGGTTTAATCTCCGTCTAAGAACACAGATTTATTCATTTCAAATTCTGTTTTTAGATTTGGTATTCTATTTTTTCTAGGTATAAGCATTCATGGCAACCACGATACAGGCATGCCTGGTGTTTTTTATCAGTGTAAAAAGCGTTATTCATTAAAAAACTATTGTCTTTGGTTTAGTTTGCGTTTGCCTGACATGTGCACGGCAAGCAGAGGTAAGGTGAGGCAGACAGACGAAAGGCGTGATGGCGCGTCGCCGAGCAGACAAAGCTCACCCGCGGTGCACTCGCACCTGCGACATGTTTATGTGCCGTTCGCCAAATTTACAACCACCCTAAACAAAACTGCCGTTCTTGCGGAAATTGGACTTTTAATCACCCTGTCGGCACCCTTTAGCACAAAGTAGCGTGCGCGGTCCCAATTGCATCCGTTTCGTAATACATTCGCAGATTGTAAAATTGTCTTTCAAGACCACCGCCGCAATTAAATCCTGTTCTTATTCGAATATTGAGTATCAGCTTTATTGATATTATCTGCCCGATAAGGTGCTATAAAAGCTGGGCTTTCATAAAACTCGAGTTTAAAGGTACCGGAATAGTTTAAATGACCTAAAACTGGCAATTTTATCATTCGATAAGTTGTAAAATCGCTATCATATTAATTAGATAACTGGTTGTGATTGGAGTATTGACTTTTTCGGCATTTTTGAGCCTTGGTGCTAACTCAATAAGTGGGTTAAACGTGGGTCTTGTGCATAATATGATTGTGTACGGGCAGAGTGCAGTTCGGCGTGCATGCGCTGGCGCCGACGCGCGTGGTTCAAAGCGCTCGTCGCCCGTAAATTGCGAGCGGACGGGCCGACAAACGCGCGGTAATTTAGTTGACAGTTAGTGCGGGCTGCGCAGGCGCAGGACAAAGCTTATCAGCCGGCCGCATCTAGAGCCTATTATGCGCCTTTTGACGCCGTTCAATGCGGACAACAGATCGTTAAGATAATATCCACAAGAAGATGTATCTGCTTGATTTCGATCTCACTCGTACACGATCTCGGTCAATTTGCAATTGAACAAATACGATACGAGTCTATTGATTTTTTGATTTATTTGAATTTGTAGCAATATATATTAACTCAAACTTACATCTTTTGACGTTATTAGCATTTACACAAATAGCTATGTGTTAAACAGTTTCTTTAACTTGGTCTTATAACTATAATTATGGTTTTTTTACATAAATTTTAAAAATGTGTTATGAAAATCAAGACTGTATGAAAATCATACAATTTAAGAGATTATCATCCAGTATGAATATGCAATCTATCCATTTTTGCCTCCGAAAGTACGAAATTTGGCAGAAAAGGTCAGACATCCATCTTTGGTAGGCAAACAGATTGATTTCAATAACGGGTGTAACATAACTTCATTAGACCTCAAAACTGATAACGAACATATCATGTGTAATCATGAATAATTTAGTAATACAATATTTCACATTGGTTTGTTATAGATGTTGCGGGGTGCAAGGCTGGCCGGGTCCGGTGGCGATCGCTCGTTAGCTCCCGACCCGGTATAAATCACGCCGTTTTATGAGAACTCCCAATTTTTTAACTCCTAATGAAATGCGGGCGCAGTATGGGACCGGCTAGCGACATTAAAAACGACAAACCATAAGGACGGACAGTTTCTAATTATAATCCTGTCAAAGCTGCGATATAAGCAAAGAATTGATGATCACGTGAAACGCGGCGATTTTATCTAACACAGATCGTGAAGATAGTAGCCCTGCTCTTTCGTTTATCATATTTATTTTTTATCTACCTCGGATCGGGTTACAGGTGTAGCTAGCTGTAAATCGCAATTATTAGTGGTTTATAGTATCTTTATAGGTTTTTTATTGCTCAATACATATTAAATTATACATGTTTTGGACCGCGTTTGTATAACTTTATCATAGTTCACCTCCTTGTCTTTGGTTATTAATTAGGAAGCTTTACTTATCTGCTTTGGATCTGTCCTAGTTATAAAGTCAGTCAAGCAACCTAAAGTTTTTATTACAAAGTAAGATCTAACACTTTGAAATCATTTGAAAAATTTTTAACAATTGGATAACTTTATTTCATAATTTTCATGTACATTTTGGTATGTAACGGGTACTCACGATACGAAATTTTTGATTTCTTATTTGCCGATAATGAAATGTTTAATGATTGAAATGTTACAATTGTTTTCATGTATTTAAAAATATGTTTGTGTACCTTTCATACATAATACCGCTAACACTAAACGTACCTATATAACTTATAAGTTATATAGGTACTTTATATACTTATAAGTTTGTATACTTTATATACTTATACTTTATCTAACTTATAAGTACATCATAACATAAAAATATCCAAGAAAATAACTTTCTTAGAAATAGCTGGCATACATGGCCATTTTCTGCACACCTAGATTTAATTTTGAAAGTGGTAGGTGTTTTTATATTTCGATTCAGGCGGCAGCACTGCCACACCTATTTCTGCCTAATAACAACAGTGGTAAGCACTGATGTATTCTGGATTGAAGGGTGCGATAATGGAGACTTACCTACACAACAGTGCTAAGCACTGCTGTATTGAAGGGTGCGATACTGGAGACTTGCCTTAGCCGAGGCGTTCCATCTTAATCCTTAGGAATAGCAACGCATTAGCGGACGACCTCAGGGGTTGGTTACAAGTGTCCATGGGCGGCAGTGGCCACTAACCATCAGATGGACTGCATGCACGTTTGCTACTTAAATACAATAAAAAAATAAAATGAATGTTATACAATACGTTGACCCATTCATCCGCGCATGAAGAGTTTTACGACATGCAACCACGTTTATTTTTAGTGACCCTTGAGGCCTACCTACCTAACGATATTTTGACAGTGAGATCAAGCAATTTATTAAACATAAATAATATTGCCAAAAAGTTAATTATAAGATATATCATAAAAAGGAGAAACTTTATCGAACAGAATGCTGTTACCTTTTAATTAACTAAAGAATTTCGTAAGCAGAAAATTAATATGATCACGTTCCTAAACGTATCAAATTGTTAAGTGAAATGTTAGAATTGTTAAAGAAAGTCATAGAAGAGAAAACAAAAAACACCCGTAGACGTAAAGTGCGTAACAGTCCTAGGTACCCACCTCGGATGTGGTTAATTTTCACGAAGCAGAACGTACTGAAAGGATTTACACTAATCACAGACGAACGAGCAATCCATCACACACAGGAACTTCGCTCGTCCTACCGTAGTGCCGCGATCCCTAGAACTTAGGTCTTGCGCTCGTCAAAGGCAATTTGGAACCTGTGTCGGCTGTAGAGAGTTGATTATCGAACGTAAAGTGAGCTTATTGAATGGCGCCTGTATTTTAGGAAGCCGTTCGAAGAAGCGAAAGGGAGAGATACGGTCGCGAATTAAAGTCGCAGGAGGGAGAGGTTCAGTGGTGCCGACAAAGAGGCCGCCGCACGCGAGGCGCACCCGATTCACAATTAAGCCAGTGTGTGTTAATTGATATTAATTCGGCGTGTGTGGCGTAAGTTGTGGGTAAACGGCGAACCTATAGATCGCGATCTAAATGCTTGTAATTACGGCTATAAACAACAAGAAATGGATAATATGTCGACGTGATTGCAAAAGGAATGAGTTGCCGCCATAATATTGCAGTCACATTAATCTGTCATCAAGTATAAGTTATTGTTAGGCCATAAATGCAACGGAATTCGGATTATTTATTAAAACACAAAATCCAATTTGAGAATAAGGTTGCTAACATTTTGATTTTGTTTTAAATAAGTAGGGTATAGTCAAGTTTTCTTCTTATTCTTTTAGATACCTACATAATGGTTCAATCAATCTGGCTTAAGCAATTAAATCCAAACGTGCTCATTGAATAAAAAGGACCAACGGAAAAAAATAAAAATGTTAAATCTTAGGACCTTTACATAAACTTCAGGACGATGAAAGATAAAAAATTTAACAATACAAGTACCTATAGGGATATATAAATACGGTCTTTATTGATAGCATAGTAATATGTACTGTATACTATTTGACGATCTAACACGCAGGTCATTACGCTTATATGACCCGCAGCGGGTTCTGGTTTCGATCCCCGGCCAGACAAACATCTAAATGATCTTTATGTGTTCGTTTTTAGGTGTCAATGCCACCGACGACTCAGGAAAAATCCTAGTATGTGGCTATGAGATTAGAAAAGATTATTTTTATTTGCATTAGAATCCTTTTTTTTTGAAGCTCTTGGAATTATACTCATTTAACCTACACTAGAGTATAGTGGTGAACATTGGATCTTTGGTTTGGTTAATCCGCTGATCGCTTCCACCAGGAGCGCAGATGATACCAGGAATCGCGCCAAGGCCGCAACGTGTCGAGCTCAAACGCGCCGCGCTCGTCACCGCAATTACTGTTGCGACATCGCAGCGCTATTGACATTGAACCGTTGTTACATATTTCACAGAAATGCCTTATGACGCTGTCATATCCCGCATCTGAGTCTCGGGTAATGAGCTAGGAATCTACTCTCGGAAACAACGCTGTATGCCAATGGACCGTTTCACCATTTCTTTGCATGACAATAAAGGATTAATTATTATGACAATAAAGAATTAATTTTTGTCAGCTATTTCAAAACTACCATTCTTTCAACTTTTAAATTTTATTAAAACTATGCTTATTATTCTTCGACATCAGTGTGTTTAATTGGAATGATTTTAAAGATGGCCGAATTTGACGACACTTTAACTTCAAAACCATAGATTATCTATGTCCTTAATCACCAAAATGTCAATAATTTTATAAGCTTCACGGCAATTAATTTAAAACAACAGTTCGTGGCTTCAATTGATATTACTGCGTAAAAAAGGTACCAAAGTGTGTTAAACTTAGTTTCGTGAACACAACGGTTTATAAATTTCAAGGAATGTTGCTTAAATATTGTCTAATTTGTGTCTATGCGTTTGTTAGTTGCGTGTTTCAAATTAGCGATTATTAGACGTAGTCTGT
Organism: Spathilepia clonius; assembly: GCA_018250295.1. Lineage (NCBI taxonomy): Eukaryota > Metazoa > Arthropoda > Insecta > Lepidoptera > Hesperiidae > Spathilepia > Spathilepia clonius. The sequence continues at coordinate 11,939 of DWRA01002281.1, forward strand.
TATAACACGGGTTACGTCTGAGTTAATTAGAATTGAATCGTTTTTGTTTACGTTTGGAATACGAAGATGTATAATGTAAGCCTTGGCGCTTGTTTACTTACTATCCTAACATGTTCAATCTATTCATCCAATAGGTACTTATCTATACTCCATAGATACAAATAAAACTGAAATGTATGTCTGTAATGTCAGAATGCTTTTTACTAAATGCATATGGTGTCAAGTATATTATACGGTACTTGTGACAAAAACACAGCTACTAGATTTTTGTCTGTCTGCCTCTATGTGGAACTGTCTTTGATTTAGCTAATCTCTGGAACGGTTTGACCGATTTTTATAGAATTTTCAATAGCAGATAGGTAATGTAATAAGACGAGACTTAAGCTTTAATTTTTAAATATATTTTAGGTTTCCAAATGCGGGTGAACGTTTTTAGATTATTTACTAAGTGAAGTAAACTACGAGATATGACGTACTTACTGTTAATAGAGATATAGAACAGAAACTATATAAATATACCAAAGCATTTTATTACAAACTATGTAGGATTACCTAATATATATTCAGTTTCCGAGAAAAGTTTACATCAATAACTATTTAGGCATACTGCAAATATTAATGTTTTTGTAGATAAATGTAAAATATTTAACCTACCTGCACAAACCATTAATATTTGCTTAATACTTATCATGTTTCATAAATGCCGGTATGTAATAAATACAGACAAACAATGGATTCAACATAGACATAGAAATTACATAAGCGTTCATTAGTATTGTATATGAGTAAGGTTATAGGGTACATATTTACAACTTTTACTACTTCTTGTAAGACTGTACTGGGTAAGGAGACATTAAAATTTTGTATGCGGCCTGAGTATTATCGTGATAACCAGCCGTTCTCACAACCACGGTAACGAGTAGGCTGCAATGACACCAAAGTGACACTTTTATTAGAAAATCGTGCCACTCGTTGCACCCTGGCTCACCCATCTAGCAATGTAAACGGAATGTGGAGCATGGCATGGGCGGTATTACAGAAGCATAAGGTTGTAAATTGTGTAAAAGTGTATCGCGTATCGCAATGGTTCTCAACTTGCGTGCCATAATATCCTAGAGGAGGTACAAGGCAATACAAACAGCATTTATACACGACATTAAAATTTAACGGAGATTGGCACATTGGCAATTGTTACTCGATTCATAAGTTATGCTCAAAAAATAAACTTATCTTTGTCATAGATTACATTGTTTTAATTGGTGCTTTTTCTAACTAATAATGTTAAGTTTTTTTGTTCTGTGAGGCTTTCTTTGATAATATTCGGCAGATCTGCACACAAGTTGGTATTTTTTGAAAAGTGTCGCTTAATTACAACCAGTGAAACGAGGCGCAGTAAGATTGAGAAACACTGGCGTATCGGACTCCGTGGCGAGTGGTTTCGGTAGCGCGCAGATAGACATCGCGGCGTGATGTCGCGATGCGCGGGCGACTCGCGCGATGCTATCTGCGCACGCGCGGGTGGCTCGCCCCCACCCACTCGGACATCACGTCTATTGTCGCGTTTAAGGGACACTTTTCTCTGACTTTCTCTTGTTTCAGCCTCAGATTAAAATAAAACAACCTTACTCTTTGACGTTTAGGAATGTATCTATATTTTCATTTTTTCACAACGTATTTGAAACTTCTCTTGAAAAAAATTCACTTTATAATTTTTATTTAAAGATCGTACTTAATACAGGTTCTGGTACGCTATTTAAAATTAAAAATATACTTAACTGTAAAAGGTACAAGTACTTTTTAATTATAACCGATTAAAACACGTAACTGTAGTCTTCAATATAATATCAACTTTTGATCATTAACGTGCACATGTTACTTAGTTGATATTTTTTTATCAAACTTGATCTGTCAATTCAAAGTGAACAAACTATATTTGTCATAATCGATTCCAGAAATATAGCCATTCAAGTAGCCAGCATCTGATACGTTTAAAACAATCAGCATTCCGAGGCATTCGAATGATTCGGGTATGATATAGAGCGGCGCCAGCGCACATTTACATAGTATTGTGCCCGCCCGCCTGATCTTATCCCCGTCCTGTCTTATGCGCTTAAATCCCAGTGCAGTCAGTGCACGGGTTTGGAACTGACTTTTGGTAGTTTTTTTTTGAAGAAGTAAAATTGTAGCCAATTGTCCATATATGACTCTAGAATAATCGTGTAAAATGTGCAGGTAAAGTTTTGCTAATAATTGTTAATAAGCTCACAATTACGTTAATTTGCATCGCGAAATCGTTTTGTTTTAATTGTCCCTGATTGTTTGTATTAGAAGTACCGGATCAACTATGTAGCAAGTCTATTGCAAAATATAAACAATGAATGACCATTGACATTTTAATACGTAAGTAATAATATCTAATAATAATATACGCTTTCTGCATGCCTAGCCCCTAAGATTTTTCCTGTGTGTGCCACAGACG
>DWRA01002282.1:0-14416 GCA_018250295.1 Spathilepia clonius
TAAATATTCAAGTCAAAATTTTACTGTGCATAAATATATTATGAGTGAAATAAATAATTTTGTGTCATTAGGCAATGACGAGAAAATTTTCAGAGCTGAATCGCATTTATCAAACGACCGAGAGGGTCTAGATTCAGATATTTCAGGCGTTTCGTTCGCGAAAAAATGGAAAATGTCTCGGTGTAATAGGGAGATATTTGGAATTTTGTTTTCAATTCCGCTATGACCTTTCGTCCGGGCCTTTGACCGAAGTTCGAACGGGGAGCTCGTCTAGACGGCTCGCTACTGCACACTCGACGCTTGATAAATGGTTAAAGTTCCCGATTTAGATGCGTTACCAAATACGTAGGTAGTTTTATAGTGCGTGTTAAATAACTTAAGATAAGTATCGTGTATTTAATATAAGTCCTGATCTCCTTTAGGTACACCACTTGTCTGTTATAACTATACTGTAGTAGGTAGATAATATCCAATATTATTTAAGGAGTTACTATATTTTTACAACTTAATTGTTAATATAACTTTAAAATTTTATTTTTGTGCTTTTAGACACATGCTGTAAGTATTTTTTGATTAATCGTGAAATTTTATAGCTTAATGGTATACAGTTAAGATGTTAAAACTCTCTAAATCTTATTTTCTAGCCAGAATTGGAAGGTCGCGTTGAACAGACAAATTTCATAATGATCGCGTATCCGGCGATTTTAAAAGTATAGACTCTATATTGTCTACTTCAATTTTTTTTTACACATACGACAGAATTATGGAAATAGTAATAATTTAATAAAATTGTACGAATCCTACATAGGAAGGTACATACGAATAGTCTGATAACTTTCAAGTGTGTAGTATGTTTTTCAATATTTAAGTTTATTTTTCAGGTTCTTATCTTTGTTTTACGACATGCTATCTATTCCATATACGACTTAATGTATCGTGTAATGGATACGTTCAAAATGGGATAAAACTAAATATTATGTTATTTGTTAATATTCAGAATGGTACGCGATGCGAGGGTAGGATATATAATTGTCATATTTTCCTCTATAACCCCTCTTCTTAATGAAAGTAGCTAATTAATTGAGCTAATGTCTGTTGATGTTCAGAACTTCAAGATAAACATTAAAAATCAGATTAATGAAAAAAAAAAGTGAACCCCTCAGGGGCTAAAAATATTTTTTATTCTATATGAACAGCAAACGACAAATGAAAAATAAAACTATAAAAATAACATATATTAGTTAATAATAAGTCACTATGGAATTAAGACAAGCTTAAGCTACTCACTTAAAATTCGCATATTTTAACACGACAGACCTATAGATTAGCAATAATACGTCTAGTGCTATGCATAAATATCTACCGAATGACCTTTTATAACAGTCAATCACAGAATATAAGTACGACATTCATAAGCAAACAAAATTAATCACTTTATCGTGGAGACTACAGTGGGCATGTACCTACCGAAAGGGAATATCATCCTTGAAAAATTTGCAAGTCGCCTCGTATAAGTCTTACACAAATTGGTATTGAAGAGACGCCGCAAAAAGGATTTAAAGGCTCTGCAGGAAAATTTGGCGCACGTCAACTTACAGTTCAATACGTATAGGTATTTGTATTTGCACAACAAAAAGAGCTTGCCAGGCGCATTGTGTACGAGGAGATAGTCTAGGTGATTGCTTAAAAATGTAAAAAAATGTAACTACTACTTCGTTTGTGAATGAAATCTTCCTATAGGACAATGTTAGTACAACTATACGTACTTAAGATCGAGTTGAAACCAAAATTTACATTCTTAGGTGTTTAAGATACTTGTTTCTAAAAGATATTGACTAGATTGTTTTTAGCTTTGCTAACTATTTTTAAGTTTATTTTTAACTTTTTTATGTATAAATATTGTCTACATTTTACTTAAGGTTAAGTTTAATAGATTACTGATTTATGTTACCTGATTTTATCTATACCTACCTATAATAAAAAGAAGAGTAGCATAATTTTCAATAAAGTAGGAAGCATTATCTGTATTTATATTCGAAACCCATGCATTGTTTAAATTTTGATTTTTGATTACCTTTTCTGCATTATTTGAACTTAGGTAGAATAATAATATTGAATTATAAAATTAAGCAATCAAAGTAACTGTACTCTTTCTTGAAATACGTCCCTTGAGGAGCTTGAAGCTCAAGCAGGCGAGATTCGCAAACAAAACAAAAATCCTGAATAAAGGTATAAAAACTTCTCATACCTCTGAAAAATCTTTGAAGGCAAAGTAAAGGATATCGCTTAATCGAGAACGCGCTGAAGAGAGCGACATTAATCGGAAGCTTTACGAGGCAACGGCACACGTCAGATTCGTACTCTAGTACACCCTGGTATTGCAGATAAAACGGCTCCCGTATTTATACTATACGTCTTATTACTTCCTTCCTTAGTTTCGACTTTTTTCTTTTCTTTTTTCAATATTTAAAAGTCATCATTATTGTTATCAACCCTTTATTATCAAACTGCTAGATGTGTCAATGAGAATACTTGAAATCGTTATTGACTCCAGGATTGGTTAAGTGCGATTTGATTTACACGCTTTAGATATTTTACGAGAAACTATCTAGTAGATAGGTTACTAATGTTGGATTTGTTACAATGTTTTCATTCATCTTAACATTTGTAGAGAAAATATTTTTTAATTTATAAATTAGCAATTAAATTTTAAAACGCATATCACTTCCAAAAAATTTAAACATGATTCGGATTAGAACCTTGGACCTTAGTAGGAGACCGAAATTCATGCCACTGCGCGAAAATTACCGTGACTAAGTATAAAATTATGCATTTTTTTCTCTGTTATGACAAACAAAACTAATTACAAATTCGAAATACAACTTAATACTCTTAAAATTAAAATAAAAGATAAAAGAAAAGAATATTCTGCTTATCAGATAATTTTATTGCGCTGTTAACTACAATACTTTATGAGTATCTGCATAATTATATGAATAAATGATACCTAATTATTGTATGAATATGCTTTTCCCTAAAGCCGAATTAATCAAAAACTGCCTTTGTAAGACTTGGCTGTCTTCCACATGATAAAACCGCATTTCCCATTTTTTCATATTCGGTGACTTTTTAAAAAGTATCCCTGGAACGAAGGAGTTCGTCCAAACTGGAAATATAATTTTAAAGATGGCTGCCGTTCTCGACCTACTCCCGCCCCGCGCCGCTGCCCGCACCCCGACGCAGCCTAAAATATTATGCACCCAAAAACCATTGTCTGTTGCCATGACGACGGACCGCTCGATACCGAGCGCTCACAGCCACACAATCAAACGTACATTCATCTCGCTTGCTCTTTATGTATCCAGATGCTGAATCCGGATTTGGGCGATCTCTCGCCATCACACGCTACGATGGCCGACTGCCAGCAGCGTAGGGTTAGCAAGTACAGTTTATACGGTCCGATATAGGCACACTGTCTTGTTAGAATTATTTCGTCGAACAAGAATAAATATATCATAATATCAACGGATGTATTGGTTTCATGTATAACGATCTATTATGCATAATAAGAACTTGTGTCATCCAAAATATCTAGACGATTAAGTATAGATGAAATAATAAATTTTGTACTTAGATATGCCCAACGCCAAAATAGGCGTATGTACTTTTCATTTTAGATTCTGATATATTTATTACACTGTATTGAATAATGAAATGGAGATAGAGTATGGCTATTAGTAAACAAACATTTATTTATATAATGTCAGAAATATTTCAATATAATATTCATCGGCTATATCAGTTATTATGCACACTATAAAATAATCAGAATAGGTATACTAATTAGTTATTAAAGTTATTTTTTGAAATAAAAAACGGTAAATACATAATCATAAAAGTAGAAGTTACAAACCTGATTATTTGATTGTCACTACTGCAGTAGTCATAGCGTAGTATAGCAAGAGATGTTCCTTCCGAACTCTACATAAGTAGAGTTCTCGCCAGCACGAAATAGGTCAGATCAATAACCGATTTTTCACTCACATATAGACAAGTTTTAGTAAAACTCTTAAGCAACTCTACTTTTGAAGAAGTAGGTAAATAAATTAACTTCTCTAACATTCTTCACTATTTCACAATATCACCCCCTCAAAAGCTTCAGTACAAATGATTGTCATATTGCGACAATTTTTGGCCCAAATTAGAAAGTTTACTTTTCAGCCCTCTCATTGGTCCGTCGCACAAAATATATTTTACCTAAGAACTTTCTCTTTATTGTTACAGTTCCTTTCTTCCTGGTTCACCTCCAACGCGGAAGGGTTTTAACTTTCTCTTCTAAAACAATAGTGTGTTGTTGGGGAACAATAACTAAGGGTGCTCAATGCAACTTAAAAAGAGTTTACAATTGGGTGCAATACTTGTTTTTAAAGCAAAATTATTATACTGCTTTCTAGGAATAAAAATCAAAATATCTAATCAAAATCAACTTTAAAAATAATAACTTACGTATCAATGTACTTAATACATTAATTGGGTAATAATTAATATTAATTAAGGAAATAAAGTTCATAATTAAATGTTACCTACACATTTTATGTTTACTAAGTCATAATTTATTTTCTTTTATACATATTTTATAATGTGTTTCTAGTACTGGTTGATCGTTAATTATTGTCAGAACTGGCTGTAAGTATTTTTGGTCGTAAATTAAATTATAATCATGTTACTGGTTGGGTTATATTATAACGTTATAATATAGAACAATATAAGTATATCATATTTAAAATAAATAAAACAATCAGTTATTACCAATGTTTATCAATTTAAGCAAAAAAATGTTAAGATCACAAAAATTCACTGTCATCTCAAAAATTCTCATTGGTTCAACCTATACGCTCGTGACACTTGCAAGAAGTTCAACCATTTTCTCGTAGATGGCGTTACTGTCGAAACAAAAATAAAGTACGTAAAACGACATATTTCGTCGATTTTTCATTACGTTTATCATCATTTTATCTAAAGGGAATTTTCTCTTTATATTTATGATAAGATAAAAGGAGACCCATAGTAATTATGACGCTTTATATGTAAGAAAATGTTTGAAAGAAAATTAGGTACGGACTATAATTATATTTCAGAGGGTTTGAAATTAATTATCAAAATTTTCTCTTTGTCTTAGTAAGAGTTATACAAATGAATTATAATTAAAACAGGTATCCGTATTAAGAAGCATCTCTCGTGTCGTTCTGTCTTAATAATATGTATATTAGATCTATCATTTATATTTGAACATAGAAGCAAGTAGAATACGGTTTTATGTTATTTATTAATACACATTTCAAAAAAAAATAAGTATGTAGGTCTAAATAACTTTACCAAAAGGATACTTTCTATCCAGAATATTTCTTGTCGATAAGGACGTAGTTGTTAGGAAAATATTTATTGCAGTCATTAGACAAAACATTAACACTGCACACATAAACAGTATTTATGTTTGTGTGTATAGTCTGAAAAGCCTGTTTTACACGAATGACAGGCAATCGTAATCGTAAAAAGTTATCGGCGCTACTCAGGAAGCGATCACGGCACCAGCTCTACATATACGCTCTACCTCATATAAAATGCTATATTCTATACATGTGTTGGAAAATTGTTGTATCAAAATTTGATTTTGCATTGTTTAAGAATATACCACAATTTATTACTATGATATTTGGTTCAACACTTTTAGTTGAACAAATTATGTGCATATAGGTATTAATAACTAAAGTTTAAATTCACAAACCATGAAAGATACATCACAAGAGAATGTGAAGTCTTAAAGGTATTATTAAAGATTACCAAAATTAAGTCGTAAAAATCCAATTACCATCTTTATATCTTTAAACATCCTTTTATCATAATTATACGGAAGATATTTGTCATATTTTGGTAGAATTAAACATAAAACTTAATAGCGTATTTTTACAAAAACATTTGAAAAAAACGGCAAAGTCATCGAAGTATTTACAACGTAGCCTAAGTGAAGAAATCCAGTCCAGTTCTTTATGTGGGGTCAAAAAATAAAAAGTCGTTTTTATTGAGGTCATGCGATATTTATTGTAACAGCCTTCTATCGCTGAAAATAATGTGGGTATAGGTGACTTTCAGATAGTGCAAATCCAACTACATATAATAATTGTTGAGATATCTGTACTAAATAATATTTTTATTTTTCAATAAATAAATTATGTATCATTAAAGCGTCAGTTTATACATTACTCATAAAGGTACTCACTTTATGTAACAATAATATTAGACATGTTGTTCATCTGATACTAAATAATTACTCCTATGTTGGTATTTTTCTATAACTATCACCATCTACTAGATGTAAATCATACTTAAGGCGATCACTGATAAGTTATTACCAATGAGAGTCAAGTTTGACACTATGTCAGTAGGTATATCCTAAAAATGTGTCTACCTAGAAGTATAACTGACTATTGATATTTAAAGGTTATCTGTGTATTTCTACTCTTAATAATTATACCTATGAATCTATGAGTGTAAATTAGTGTTCCCATGAATGTGTAAAAGTCGGTTCACCGAAGAGAACAAATAAGTCAAATTGTAGTAAAATTATTGTGTAATTATTTTATATTCAACATAATTAAAGTGAAAATGAGTGTGTTGAGTCAAAATCACAGTTTTAGTGTACGTGATTGGGCGTAAAAAGTAAACAATTTGGAGTCAGACAAAAGTTTATTTCTTATCATGAACAGGTAATTACAATAGGATAATTGTTTTTCATGTGTTGCGGCACCATTCGCCTAATCCGTTAACCTGTGAACAGAAATTTTATGTTAGTAACTCGTAAAATTGTTTATACCTGTAAATTTACACGATTAAAATTTTTAAGAGTACATAAAGTTAAACATAATCAATTTAAGACACATGAAGTTAATTTAACGTCTGCAACAATTTGTCGGATCCTCTGGCTTTGCAAACCATTTGCTTCAGCGACCACATACTAACATGTGTCCTATTTTCATGTTTGCTTTATTAAAAAAGGTTTGAAAAATAGAAAATCAGCGTCCAAATCATTAAGAAGATTCTTCAGGAAGATCACCTCCCGACGCCCGCTGACGAGTGCCATCTTCTGTTACGTATACTGAAGGTATACCGGAAAGAATGAGGCACTCAGGATACATTCAGTATACGTACAGAAGGCGACGCGTTTTCTTCGTTCTTCACGCTGCGTTCACATCTGCTGAATTGGTAAGAATTTTGCATTTATATTTTTAATTTACCATTTCATAATACACTACATACATTTTTCCTAGACACTATTATACAGCTTTCCTAATATCCGAAATGCTCACCAACTGCGAACCCCACTCACACCGTATCGCTCCTCCGAGAACACCATCTATAAAATAAAGCAACAGATTTATATGTCGCTAAGAATTTTGATGTAAACAGCGTCACACTGATAATACATAAACCATCATAGTACAACCGGCTTTAAAACGTAAATAGTTATGTGCGAATAAATACTGACAGACAGATTGTTTCCGATATTGTAGAACTCGTAACTAAACAATATATCTATTGTTCGCGTAAAGACCAATGAGCGGACGCTTTTCGCGCAAGAAGACAGGATTGGTTTGCAAAAATTATTTTTGCAAACTTGCAACCGGTAGCAAAACGAACATTGTCTTTTACGGTCCATTGAGCAAGGTGGGACGACAATCGCTCGCAGAGCCTTTTGTCCACTGGCTTTTGTAGCACATAAAGGATAAATTACAAAAGCTTCGCTATTTCGACTTCTACTCTAACAGATAACTAAAGAATTGAAATCTATGCGTGCGTCCCGGCAGTCCACTGGGATTCAATAGACAAGCTTGAAAAAGGGCAAGGGTGCATTATATTCATAATTTACGATCCGTGCGAGTCGCATTACACCGGGCCTGCAGCACTCCGTCGATCCATTGCACAAACGAAGGCCTGACGTTTCGCGGTGACTATAAAATATTATTACAAACAGCAAATCGCAGAACCGGAACGTGGCGAGCGACGTGGAGAGAAGGCGCTAGATAGTTTCGGAGAGGATTAGAGTGATAAAGCACGTGACTTACCGGTCGGTCAGCTGTTCGCGGCGTGCCGACTAGTAAACATTGAAGGATGGCGAAGGCGGTGCGCGAGCGAGGGACGTGTGGCCAGGCACGGCGTCTCCGGGCGTCTGTCGGTCTGGCGTCGGGGCGCGCGTCCCGGCCCGGCATCGATTACCGCCCTCGCCGGCCGCGGCGCGCGCCGCACCACGGGACGACTAATCCCGATGCAAGATTTCATTACATACGCCATGATCGTTGTTATTTGCACCCCGTAATGTTTTTTGATAGTTTGCTTAGGCTCGCTGTTGACATTTCCCATATTTAGATGTCTACCTTACGCGATAGACTTACCTTTTATCTTGTCATTAGCCGCTTCATACTATACAATACTGTAGCGTTTGATAAAAACGTCGATATTACTTAGGGAGCGCAACCTGGGCCACCTGTTTTTCTCGCTAAATGTAGATTGTATCGCAACCTTCATTTTTTGTAGATACGCGATGCTTATATCCTTGATAGCGTGACGAAAAATATAACGTTATATCTTAAATCAGCATGTTCATAATGTAATTTGCAGTTTTTTCAACGCGGATTTTAAATCTAAATGATTACTGAATGTAATAATTTATTTGATAGCAACGTCCGTCATATATAAAGGCAAAGATACGTTTATTATGCATGTGATAATATATTATTACTTCAGCGTAAATTACGTTATCTAAGTTATTGCAAATGATATTATGAAATCCAGTATTGTAAAAAGTGAAAAATAAATTGATGTTAAAGACAAATTTTGTGTAGGTAGGTACCTACCGACTTTACGATACTTTAAATATTGAACAAAACGTTACAATAACTGTGTTGTTACAAAGCTTTCGACATAAAAAGTGATCCTATCTCAGCAGTTATAGTAAGTATGAGTGTTCTCCGGTGGTTTTCTTTTAAGTTATTGCATTAGATTACTGCAAACGCAAGATATTTTATTATCTGCGTAATCGTTATAGAATATCATACTACTATATCGTGGAAGTATGTAGGTACGCGTAGATATAGCTTTAAAATACGTCGCAAAATTTTACCGTAGTTAAAGGGCTCTTATGTCATATTAAAAGAAACTGTTATAAAACTATAAATATGTCGATAGATGCACCACGATATGGTAGGTAATAGGTATATTACGTTATTAACGTTAAATATATCTGTCTTAACTAAAAGAAATCATTTGGATAGAATTTTGTGAAACGAGAGGAGTACCAATCAAAATTAGAAAAAATCATCATAATAAAGTTTTCAAATTAAATTTTAACCAAATATATTTATTTAGTTCTATACCTACATATTATGTCATTAAATTGTTTTAATGACAATTGTATGAACAATTTTTTAATGATAACTTAAAAGGAGAGATAAAAGAACTTAGAGAGAAACAGGAAGAAGATAAATAATAGTTTAAAGTTAGATTATGTTGAACAAGCTTCTATGTAGATACAGATGCTTTTATGATATTATCCCGCTCAAAATATAGAGTGCGTCGGACACGGCCCGTCGCAGGTGTATCGCAAATTGGCTATTTTATTCAACGCGGATAGTGGGAGTCATTAACCCCGAGTCCGTCGGCTTTAGAGTCGACCACTAAAAGTCCACTCAGTTTTAAGATAGACTATAGCGGCTATGTTGTATGTAGCTGTAAGTCAGTATAACATAGCTAAAGAATAAATAGCGAAGACTTTCGAAATCTATTTTCATATTATAATGATAATAGATCCTTAGCTTCACGGATAAAAAAGAGCAAATGAAGCGCACGGAACATTAGAGTCAAACTAATAAAAGCAGTTAAATTGAATCCAATTAATATAGTTAGCGTACAATTGCGCGTAAATTAAATTTACATGCTTTATTAATTTTTTCCATCATGTGTGTGTAGAGTGCGGTTTCTTTTACAAAGCCTTTTTTATGCTAAGCTTGTGACTACCTAATCACTACAATTACATTCATTATTCATTTATAGACGTAGCAAATAAAGGTAGAGTCGATCCAATACAAAAAAATAATTCAAGACACACTTTTATTACAAGAATTGTTTAAATTTAATCTTGTAGAGATAGTTGTAACATAATATTTATAATCTTTACTCAAATATCAGTATTTGATCATACGACAATGATAAATAATTAGTCATATGTAAAACAATTTTACCTACTTCAAAGTTAAGAATTTAAGAAAACTATACCAACCTATCTGTGATCGTATTGTTAATTTTTTAGAAAAATATATTTAGACAGTCACAATCTAGTTGCAACAAAATGTGTACCTACCAAAACATACACCGGCACTGACTTTACTTGCAAAATATAATTACAATTTCTACTTGTCCCTTCTCACCTTAGTAAGGCCATCAGTGCATTTGAGCAGACCATCATCGACTGAGGGCACAAGGAATGCAACAAAGGGTGGGGTCGAAAACATAAAAAATAGGGTGGCACCACGCGTACCAAACCTCCGGTAATGGAGCGGTCTGTAACAAAAAATAAAGATTTATTTGCAAATAGCTACAGCCATTATTAAAGGATACGTGTGTGCGACTCATAAATTCTAATTGTTCGTGTGTGCGTGAGTATAAGGTTGAGTGCGTGTAAATTTGTATTAGTGTTGGAATAGTGACATGTGTGTGTAAATAGTTCTTAGGATTTGTGTTTTATAAACTATAGAACAAGATATATTATTACTGGAATAAAGCTTATATAGAATAAGTATTTGTTAAGTAAAATAGTTTTCAGCTCTAATTATTCACACTTTTCTTAATAAGTTACTAGCTTTCATTAATGAAACCCACGCACTTTCGTACACCGTATTTTTAAGCCTAGTATAGGTACTCTAATATCAGTATTGTATCCATTTGGATTTCCTAACAAACCGTTATTTTACTATAGTTTATTGTAACGATTTTAAAAACACAGAAATTCTACAAGCTCTCGTGTCGCCAGTAGCTTGATTAGATAACTTAAGACATGTTTATATCTACATAATGGCCGGCTATTTAATTACCTCAACTATTTATTATAATTGACATTTATAAGTCTATGCCGAGAGACTGGCATGTAGTTAACACTGAGATATGTCGTTGATATTTAATTAAGTAAATAGAACGATTACGATGAATAGATATCCAATCAAAGAGGCAGAGATAACTCAAGGCATTATAGTCATTTAGTTTAATTATGTACGGCTTAAGAAAATTATAATAAAGTTTGACTAAACAGTACATTACATTGTTGAATAAATATCACTTAACATACTAACGCAGTACAACGCTTACCATTTAATAATCAAGTAACATTATTTTAAACGTGTCAACTAATTGAATAGATAAATAATGTTTTTATTGTACCTAAATGTTCTTTAATAAAACCAAGTTAACTCTAAGTGCCTTAAATACGAATGGAAAACGAACACTCCATTTAATCCTATATTAAGTGATAAATAATGCACTCCGAAGAGTTATATCGACAACCTGAGTCCACCATTAATATCTGCTGTAATTTCGTCGAACATTCTGAAGGGTGCCTTTGATCTCGACTTTGTTATGGCGAGTCGGAGCGCGCACAATAAATTGCTGCAATATAACTGCACATCCCTGGAGTAATAATTCTGCCACCTCTGAGTTAGGCCGTGGTTGCGTTAAGCAAACACGTAACTATTCGTTTAATAGTTTTTTAGATGAGCTTGCAGTCCTCCTGATTAGAAGTGGCTACTGCTGCCTGTGGACATCTATATTTAACCCCAGATAGACTTAGATTCCTACCGGTTACAAATATGTTGCTCCCCTGAGAAGTAAGTAGGAATGACTCAGATAAGCTTGTCTCTACTGCCATGCCAGAATATAGCAGCGATAACTACAGCTGTTGTAAGGCAGAAAAAGATGTGGCGCTGGTGCTTCCGGAGACCAACCACAAAAAGTTCTACTACCTTACATCGTGCTACCTAACCTTGAATCACACCCACACTAACACTAGCATTAAAATTTAAGTACAGCTAACATTAACTGGTAAAGTTATGTGAGCTGCTGTAGAAATATGAGGCTCAAGTTCAGTTTAAACTCTGAACCTTACAATTTGCAATCCATCGTTGGATCCATCCATCTCTCAGCAACGTATCCGCGAATTATTAAATAGGTAAATATGTAATGAATTTAATTATAATTGGAATGAATAACAAATTAGTGAGTCAGTCATATTCCAATAAGTTTTTGTAAACGAAGAGTTTTAATTTCGGGTCTGGGTATGTTCTTATCCGTCTTTGTGAGTGTCCATGACATCCACGACACAGGGAATGCTACTGCGGGGCTGTGAGTGTATAACACGTATAGGTAGAAATTATCACGATTCTAAATTGAAGATTTCATTATGATTTTGATACACCTAGCTACTTAATATAATAAACAGTAATATCATACTGTACTTAGTAAGCCTCGTGCGCGAACGGCCTAACAATAATTCTGCCACCACTGAGTTACGTCGCGAACATCGATATCGACGATTTATATAGATTTTATCTCGAGACGATTGAATTACGATTGAAGAGACGAACGACGCCTTCCTTTTAGACCTTTTACCCTTCTCCAAGACGTGTTTACTGGTTAATTATTGTAAATTAGAAATTAACTCCCACATTTCATGTTACTTAGGTATTTTATATCTATTAGCGGATGGTGATTTCATAAAGTATCTACAATTTTTTTAATACATGTTATAAGACCCGTTTGTACCTATTTTCATGCAATAAAACATTTCATTTGATTTGATTTGAAGACATTGTAGGTAGGTTATTATTATTATTATTTGATGGAGAAGCAAACGAGCATACAGTCCACCTGATGGTAAGTGGCAACTGCCGCCCATGGACATTTATAATCTACCCCAGACAAGACTAGAATCCTACTTGAGGTCGACCACAGATGCGTTGCTACCCCTGAGGACTAAGTTAGAATGCCTCGGATAAGTAAGTCTCCCTTACCACACCCTTCAAACCAGAAGATAGCAGCGCTTAACACTGCTGTTATTAGGCAGAAATAAGTAAACTTCACTGAAACTGAGCTGAGCTTTACAGATCAATTTAATTACAAGAAAAAAGACTATACAAAACAATGATCTAAGTTCAAAATATACTTACGACCAATTGAAAGTAGGACTAAGTATAGATATTCTATAAAAAGTTGTATAATTTCTGTAGATCTACTGTCTGGAGTTAATAAATGATTTGCCTACAGTCTAATAGAGTTTAAGTTTCTTACATTACATATACCCAATTGTATTTTGTTCATTACTGATTACAACATATGACAACAAAAAAACAAAACACAAACACCACAAAAAACAAACAATATATCCTTTATTAACATAAGTAGAAGATTTACCTACGTAAGATAATCATTACCTTCAAACCCCATCTGATTTTGCGAATTCAAATGCATGTAAAAAATTAATCAGTTCCTTTGACGAAGGAAAATATGAGTAAACCAACATGTTTCCAACTTCTCCGTTATGTTCTCAAAGGTATATAAACAAGTAGCATGCATTAACAGATACGCATTGGGACGAATTTACACCTGAAGGTAAATCCAGCTCACCGATATAGGCAAGCTAGACAACAGCCTAGGGCGTTCGTGTTTGAAGGCTGCCAAAACGAGGATATAGGAGGATTTGGAAGCACAATCACGACGGTCAGTCAGCTCTCGTTCTATTTACTAAGCTCGCAGGCCTCAATCAAACCACCTACTAGTATATACAATCCCAGCACCAAGTTACACATCCCAGGAACACACCTCGGAGTATATAGTTAGAAATTATGTATCAATTGCTTAAACAGTGAATAAAAACATCGCGAGGAAAACTCCACACGTGAGTGTTCTTAAAAAAAGTTGTCCATGGTGAAGTTTACCAATTTGCACTTAACCGACGCGGTGGACTATAGCGTAAACCCCTCTGACTCTGAAAGGAGAATCACGCACAGTAATAAAACAGTAATAACTTGACGATGACGTAAATACTGTTTAACATTATGTTAATAAATACTTAGTCGGGCAATTTTCAATTAATTTGTATATATAGAACGCCAAATAGATTCAGGTACATTGCTACCGCTTAAATACTGTTTAACATTATGTTAATAAATACTTAGTCGGGCAATTTTCAATTAATTTGTATATATAGAACGCCAAATAGATTCAGGTACATTGCTACCGCTTAAATACTGTTTAACATTATGTTAATAAATACTTAGTCGGGCAATTTTCAATTAATTTGTATATATAGAACGCCAAA
>DWRA01002283.1:0-14411 GCA_018250295.1 Spathilepia clonius
AATCCCAACTGAAGTCGACCACGGATGCGTTGCTACCCCTGAGGACTAAGTTGGAATGCCTCCTTAAGGTTATCTCCCTTACCATACAGAGACAAACGACACAAAATGCTGCAAGAGTTCAATTAAACAACTGCTTTCCTGTTTCATAGATACATCAAACAAAAAAATCCAATAAGTTTGAGTGTAAAATGTGTGGAGAAAAACAATCAATAAAAAGACATTATGGAATTGGAACTGGAAAAGATTGCAAGCTGCATGTACAGAGGTTGAACAGCTTAAGGGGTGAAATAGAAGAAACTTCTAAAAGCATCAGTGATGATGAAATCGAAGATAGCAAACCTCATGGAAACCGCATGGAACCTCATAAAATAATGGAAAACGTTACGAATACCTCAAATTACCCTACAAAACGAAGTAGGTGGTCAGCATTTGTTGATAAAGAAGAGGTGACAGAAAACACTTCTGATGAGCCAATGTTTCTCGGAGACAAAGAAGTAATATTAGAAATGCCACAGAAGAAAAAGACTAGAAAGTTTCAGGTCAAAACAAAGTCAACCAAAAATTTGGAAGACGATATAAGTAATTTAAATACTACTTCAACTTTTAAACCAGAAAGCAATTGGAGAGTAAAGGATAATAAAGATTTTGAAGCAGAAAATAGTTTGAAATGTATACAGGATGGTAATGAAACTAATAGTGATAAGAGAGTTGCATATAATAAGCAAGTAGACATTGTACATCTATCTGTTACTAGTAAACATAGGTCTCCTCAAAAACTGGAAGTATTACAAACAATTAATACAAATTCGAAATGGACACAGTTTGTTGATACTGAAGATGATGGCGAAGATGAAAATAATGACATAAACAGTGATACTACGTCCAATCTTGAAGATGATAAATTTCTGACTAAAACAGACAATTTATTTTCTCTGTGCGATGATAGTTATCTTGATAATGTGGAGTTCTAGGTTACTTACGAATTATATTAATTAAAACTACAAACAAAATCTTTTTAATATCTAAAATTTTTAATAAACATTCAGCTTTGTACCGTCTATCAACATAATATCAGAATTAGAACCTTATGAAAATTCATTCCTTACTGAATTATGTTTGTAAAAAATAAACATAGACAATTGATTTAATTTTTTTATTAAAACCAATACACTTATTCATCACAATGGCAACAGTTTAATATCACTTCTTTAACTTCTAATAGGTAAAACACTGCGTACTACAGACATTTTGTTTTTACATGCATATTTATGTATATTACGATAAGACTCGTGTCTTTACACTAACAGTTATTATAAGATCAAATACATCAGAAAAGATATCTACGAAAGATTCGATATAAAGGTTTGAAAACTACATTTTGAAAAGTTTTTTGAGTCTAAAATTCTCCAAATAGTTTACAAATATCAGTTTAAAACGTGATCCACGATATGAATAATACTTTAGGCAGTGTTTAATTCCTTGGGTCTCCCGAAACCTACTTCTAGGAAGCTTACACTAGAAGTTGCTATTTTGTCGTAGGGACAGTCTACGTTAAACAGTTGAGAGGCACAGAAGAAATACAGCTCGTTTTCTTAAAGCAATAGTCACATCTATAAGAATAGAAATAGCAAATGTACAGTGAATACAATAGGAAGCCCTACTAGTTCGATGTTTAGAAATGTCTTAGTCTAGCATAATCATTGCTACTTGGTTATAGAGTAATCATTTGAATATTGATTCTTCAATAATCTTGTCTTCAACAATCTCGCTTTCTTCTCCAAAGTCCTCTTTCAATACATCAAATGCAATACGCATTTAATCCTCAAATAAATAAGTTTAAAAGACTAGAACACCATCGTGTGTCGACGACGATGCAGCTCTCTCGCTCGTGCGTACCGACGACCATATCCGTTCCATCGCCAAGCTCTGAAATAAATTATTTTCTGCACTTAATATGAAGCATTTTTACAGGATAACATTTCATATACATCGGAAGTTTGTTACATGCGTAGCCAGCAGGAGGATTGATGACGCAACGGCTGCACCTAGTTGCTACACCCCGTGACCCAAAATAACATATTATCTTAGTTTGCATTTTAGAATTTTACTTTAATTAAATAATTGTGTTTTAAAATCATTCAATAGCTGTATCCCAAATCGATCAGTATTGTTTCAAATTATATTGTAATTTTAATTAATTAAATTAGTTAATAAAATCTTGTTTTTTTTAACGGCTGCAGTAAACATAATTAGTTTAACATGTTTGTGTTGTATCAATATCAACATGGGATCAAAATTATACGTTTATTTCGAAAAACAACTTTGATTCAAAAGTACCTATCTAAAATATACCTTTCATTGAATCCGAGGGATTCTCCTCTATACATATGGTCGTCATCAAATCGTCTGCTTACATCTTCACTACTTCCTGAAAATATATTGCGAAATTAGGAATCACTTTTAAAATAATGCAACAAAATTTGATAATGTTTAGCGATTTTATATACCTGCGGAGTTAGAATGTGAAAATCGCCGGCACGATGGTCCACGACAGTTTAGGAGCTGTTGTAGCTGGTTGTGGAAATATTCCTTTTCCATTGTCGTCAAATATTTTACTCGGTTTTGTGTTTCAAATGGATCTGCGAAGAGCAATTGGTATGATTGGGTTGCATAATATTATAGTCGATTCTCGATATAGAGCACCTCTATATCTCTATATATACAGCACCTCTGGCGGATGGTTCGAGAACTACCATTTGTGAGTGTAAAGTAATGCAGCTGTTGACTCGATTGGTTGAGTGCTGAATTGTAAATTTATAGTAAGGGCACAATAATCCTTAGATAGTCTTAATAATTTCGTTTTACGAGTATAGACATGGTTTTACGTGTGCATGTATATTTGAAAGTATATATTTTGTAACTGCACGATTGAATAAAACTACTTATACACCAAAAATAGTACTCACCAATTCGCAAGTTATAATAAGTGATAAGACCAGTGACAAATTCACAGTACAGTAGATTATGGGTAGCATTGATGGTCCTGACGCAGTTGTAAGTGTTGTTCGAGGCGCTCATGCAGAAGCAGAAGGGGCCGGCCGTCCAGAGCGGAGCCGTTCTCCAATGATCGTTGTCGTGGCGGAAACAGTTCATACGTTCTGATTCACAGAGTCTTTCTAATTCGGCCTGAAATAATTTGAATCTAGAGTATATGTAGGATCTATTTGCGTTCTAATTATAGTAACTAAAATATCTACTAACACAAATGAAACAACTCAATGTAGGAAATATATGTAACAGCAGTATTTTTTAGTCAACGATTGGGTGAATATACTTATGAACATAAACAACTCTTAATTAGAAGTAAATCTTTGTATCCTTACAACAATAAGTTCAACGGAATAGAGATAACTATTTTTTCTATTTTTTGACGCTATAATTAAAAAGGCTCTACCTTCTTTTTAGCTTTACGCAGCTTTTTACGTAGCCTCTGTTCTTTCATTTTCCTTCTCTCATCCCTGGCTTTTTGGGCTGCTAGCAAGTAGCTATTGGCTGGACCTCTTGTTTTCCTGTAAGGACGATATTTATATGACCCACAAATTATAAATATTATTACATGGGTCGTTTTAAGACATTAATTCAGTTCGCGATATTAAGGATTTTGTTATGATTGTATGGATACTTACCGATTCTCTTCACAGTAACAAACATGTTTATCTTCATTCTCAATAAAAAGAGGGTGAAGTCTCCTCTGAAACACGTCAACGGGTTTGTCAAAAATACCCAAATTACTAGTCTGTTCTTTATTCGCAGTTCTTTGATCATATTCTGACGCGTCAAGTCTAGCTGGTCCTAGATTACTGGTTGGAGTTGTGCTGGGCCTCATTTTTGTGATATTAGAGTAAGGTGATACGATAATTTCATGGTGTGGTCTAATCGTGGATTTGTACGTTGCTATTACCTTATCCGTAGCTGTGCTAAAGTATTGTATACTCTGCGAATAATTGGCAGGAAATTCTTCTGTGGTCAGTTTTACAGTAGTTTCTTCAAGTGGTTTCGAAAATTCAGTAGTAACATCGTTTATAGTCGTTAAAATACTTTGCACGGTAGTCTTGTCTTCGACAAGATTTTGGTCGAAGTAGTTTCCTTCGGTTATTATAGTTGTGATTTGAGGTTTTGGCAACTTCGGATCAAAAGAACTTGTTTCGTTAACTATTTCGACTTCATTTGTTAAATTTAGAGGGAATTTCAGCTCGCTTTGCAATGTCGAAATATTTCTTAACTGCGTATTGAACACATCATCTTTGGTATTAGAATTAATTGTTGGCGGCACAATATATTCATTGGATTGCCTAAACTTTTTATCAATAGAAGTGCTGTTTTTGTGCTTTGGTTTTATTCTGTGTAAACGACCCTTTCTAAAATGTTCTTTGTGTGTGTTTTCATGAGTCTTATTATGTACGTTGTTGTTAACGTATGGTGGAACTGTAGTTTGTACGTCAATTGCTGGTTTAGTAGTTTTTAAATGCCTCTTAATTTCCTTAAGATCTTCTAGTTTAGTGCGCAATTGCCGTATCTGGTCCTCCAAACTAAGTCTGTTTGTATGCCATGCCTTTAAATCGTTATAAATCACTTGGGAGCAATTAACCGTGCCGTCCTTTTCAATCTTGCATTCAAGTGACGATTCATTATTATTCAACATTGCGTCGTTTCTTTGTTTGTGCTTGTTATGATTCCAATGTTGTGCTCTGCGTTTTATTCTCTTATGGTCTATGTTTTCTTTGGTACGTTCATAAGCTTCAAGAAATGCTTCAGTCTCTTTTATAAGTTTATCGACCTTGTCTTTAATGTGCCGACTTTCTATTTCATTAATAGGCTCACTATGAAAGGTTAAATGTCCAATACTAGGATTTTCTTTCAGGATGCTTTCAACAGTATTATGTTCGTCGTATACATCATTAGTAGATCTCTTGCTTCTAGTACTATTGTCTTTTACAATCTCCCCTGGCCTTCTCGCAATAGTTCCGTCTGTTTCTAGTCGTGTGTAAACGAGCCCGCTTGGTGTGAAGCAGGCACACTTCTTCGTGCTCATTTTTGGTTGTGGTATACTTATTTCAGGCTGAAAAATATATTGTTTTTAAATGTAAAAATTAATAAAAAAAGATAAGATTTCGTCATTATCTTTATCTACCTCATATTTGCACTTATGTCTCCGCCATCTTCCATTAACTAGAACACATTTCCATTTTCGTCCAACGGAGCATGGAGCCCGAAGTTCTGCTTTAGAACATTCGGCTGCCAGACGAGCTGCTTTTCCACTCAGCGTCACTTCCACAGCTTCTAAAATATAATTTGAATGTTACTTACAACTTACCAACAATTTATTACCCTTGTCGTTCAAAAATACAAATACAATGCATACCTGACGGTGTGAGGGAATTAGGCTGATTATTGATACTGACTTCTTCATCAAGAGCCTTTTCTAGTTTCTCTTCTAATATCGGGTTGTGGCTTTCATTTGTCAAAAGTGGTTCAGATGATTTCTTGGTTGCTTCGCTAGCTTCAATGCTATCCTGAATTGGAACAGTTATACATGAATAAGGGAAATATTACTCACATACAGACATTTGACATCAGAACTACGCCGTGACCACCATCCATGCAACTGGATCGAAATATCAGCAATTAAGAAATTAAAACATATCGTGAGTACCCGTTACATAAGAAAAGTATCAATTTCACGATAATATAAGTCAAAAATCATATATCAGAACAAATTTAAATAGAATGCAGTAGTGCTCTCACATCATCATCGTCATCATCATCAAGTTCCAAGAAGTCATCGTCTTCTGAATCATCATCGAAGTCTCCACTCTCAGAAGATGACTCCTGTGGTTGAACCGTTGTGGATCTCCCATTCATCTCCCTGCTATATTTATGTTCTCGGTAACGATCTTCTATATGAGCTTGTGTGTCACGACGGCCTGAGCTGTAATTCAAGAGCAATTAAGATTTTAAAATTAGGAGTCATACCTAAATTAGGATTAAGGTTGTTTATTTTTTTATATATGGAATAGCAAACGCGTATGCAGTCCACCTGATGATAAGCGGCAACTGCCGCCCATGGACATACGTAATACACCCTAGATAAGACTAGAATCCTACCTAAGGTCGATCACAGATGCGTTGCTACTCCCGAAGACTAAATTGGAAAGCCTCGAATATGTCTGTCTCCCTTACCACACCCTTCAAACCAGAAAACAGCAGCGCTTAACACTGCTGGTATTAGGCAGAAATGTGTGCAGCGGCGTTGTCGCCGGATTTAAATCACAAGGGGTTCTACCACCTTAGTTTAATTCTTCGGATATTTTATTGTGTCGCGAGGTCGTTAATTAGCAAAGTTTGTCATTTTTCATAGTTTCGTGGTTTGAAATATTTACACATAATAAAAAGTTCGGGCTCAGTGGCCTTGGAAGAGGCCTAGAGGCCTATGTTCAACAGTGGACTAATGTGGACTGAAGAAGAATAAAAAGTTAAACAGACTTTCGGTTCTACTGACCTCTCAACCAGAAATGAGTCTGGCCAATGCGCTGCTGCCTGCCGTCTCCGTCGTGGCTGTAGTAACGGCAATAGTGAGCGTCCGTCCATATGAGCTGGTGGTTCCACCCCACCCATGTCTAAGAAAGTTGGTGCCAAGTCAATATTCAGGATTATGTCGTCGACTCTGTAAAAAAATAATTGTATGGTAAGGTAGAATATTTATTTGTATTGTTAAATAGGTGTGATAAACCCGCACATTCTTAGATATCTCAATAATAATTGCTTTTTAAATACCTCCAGGGTGGTTGGTAAAACAAGCGGCTTTTTTTAGGATGGGTTTCAGTTTTTCACTGTCGTTTTAAATATATTAAAAATATATTAATATTTCTCACATTAATATTCCATTAAAATACATTTTGAAACAGCACGGACCTCTCCGAAAACCTAGCTCGCAAATAATAATAATCATGTGACAAAATAATAAATCTTGCTAAAAACAAAGGCTGCGCTTCTTAAGACAGTTCGCTAGTCAGTTATTCCTATCTAATAATTACTCATCAACTTTAGTGTACCAACCTCAGGTGAAAGTTTACTTAAAGCAGATTATTGTTGTCCCTATCTCCAATGTTTCAACAAGATGTTCACAAAAAGCCGTATAGCATGAACATACGTTAAACCACAAGACGACGCACAAAACCAACTTGTAAAATAATCGCCAAAAGTATTCAGATCAAACCAATAAAACAAACACAACTTACACAGTGCCCGGTTCAACTCCCGGTCCACGTACAAGAAACGGTACTCTGATGTCGAACTCGAACGGAAAGCTCTTGCCCTTCACAAGTCCGAACTGACCTAGATGGTACCCGTGATCAGACGTGTACACTAAGTACGTATTGTCTAACTCCCCTAGGGCTTTGAGCTCCTGGTACACGCGCTCCACGGCCTGCAATATAAAACTCGTTATTTTACTATATTTAAAATAATTTCTATAAGTTTGTTTGTCACTGAATTTAGTTTTTTTTCTAGATGACACACGCTTTTACTAAAAACTTACCGTAGCGTAACGTTATTTTATAAGTTCAACAATTTGAACAAAATGAGACGCTCGCGGTAATTTTATGAGTTTGAATTTTTTGTGTGGACCCCTAATATATCTTCTAAAATAAAAGTAAGCCTAAATTACTTCTTACAATATAAACTATCTGCCTGTAAAAGTCCCGTGAAAACCAAACCAGCTTTTCCAGAAATTAGCCAAATCAATTACAGATAAACTTTTTAATAATCATATTTTTGCTATATGCACTATATATACTCTCATACACTTTCAGTAGAAGCGCTGTTATTTTGATTGCAATTTATTAATCTCTATTTCTAAAGAGCGTAGTTAGTTTTAACGTGCAAAACACTTTATACTATTAATTGTTACTATTAATTATTATTTGTAGCTTTAAACTAAAAGGGAGATCTCCCTTTTCAGTTTGGAGGAAGGGGGGTTTCGCTGGGGAACGGTCGTGCTCCTGCAGTTTCAATTCGGAGCTGGTTTACACTATACAAAATGTAGAGAAAACTTCAATAGCATGATTCAGAATCGTGTGGCGCCATCTCTTGATGAGTTGCGACAAGTTGCCACAAAACAAAACGAAAACGAGTAGATCAGTACGCAATACCTAGTATCTGTATAATCGGCTAGAACAATCTGAAAGGACTTCGATTTATCAGCGCAGGCATCCAGTGGGTAATGGGCGGTTTATCATGTTGTATCAGCATTTGTGCATAGTGAGGAGAATTAATCTTTACAGCTAGGATAATGATTGAGATTTATTATTGGTTTAGTCTCTGTAGGAATTTGTGTTCATTTACAACAGGATTTTCATACTACCTAATTCTGAAGTGCTCAGTTTAAAACTTACAACCCTTATAAAAGGACCTCCAAAAGGTAAGTTAATAAAAATAATAGCATTTTCTTGATCATCATATACATCGGTGGTTAGTACTTAGGAACAGTAACGTGACTATTGTACCTCAGTTTTATTCAGGTTGAAATTGACATGAATACATAAGTTTAAATTATAATATGGAAGTAGCAAACGAGCATGCAGTTCACCTGATGGTAAGTGGCTACAGCTGCCCATTGACATCTGTAACCAACCCAAAATGAAAGTTTTACCGTTTTACTTGAGCCATAGACTTGCTATCCCTGAGGACTAAGTTTGAAAGCGTCAGATGAATATCTAAAGAAAATATACTTATCTGACGACCACAAGCTTTTAACCATAACACATAACTAAATACACTGCCGTTCTAACGTATAATCAAAATACTTTAAGTTCATTCCGAATAATTACAACATTCGTAACATCGTAACAGTAAAAATTGGCTCAGTTATTTTTAATATCTTTAGCTGGAATAAATTCTCTATAAAAAGTATTACAGCATGTTCAGTGTAAACCTTGATCTTATTATTAAATTTCTTAGAAGCCTTATTAAAAATTGTTTCTACATTTTACTCTACTAGTATTTTTATATGATCGAGTAGCAAACGTGCATGCAGTCCACCTGGTAGTACGTGGCAATTGCCGTCCATGGACATTTGTAATACACATCGGATAAGGGTACAATCCCAACCGAAGTCGACCACAGACGCGTTGCTACCCCTGAGGACTAAGTTATAATGCTAAGTTTGTCACCCTTACTACACCCTTCAAACCAGAAGACAGCTGCGCTTAGCACTAGTTATTAGGCAGAAACCGGTGTGGCGGTGGTGCCGCTAGAGTCAAACCACAAGCAACTTCAACTTATTAGTGCTTAATTTTATATTGTAAAGTAATTTAAAATCGTACCATATCAACACTCTGAAGCGTTTGTAGACGCTTTGTCATCAACAGATCTGTGAACTGACGATGGATAGGTTTCATCTTCTCCGTCACCCGTAGGATCCACTGCTTGTCTGGGTTCGGGGCCATGTCGTATGTCGGTGTACTATAAAAAAACAGATTGATTAATTTGGATAGATTATAGCGGAAAGACGTAATTGGCCAAGTGCTAGTCAAACTTGCAACAAAGGATATTTTTTTATCATTACATTTTGTTGTTGCAGTCTTAATAGTTAATGTATTGTGAAAATTTAAACTCTATTAAGGTTCAATAGTTAGTACGAAAAATACCGGTTTCGTGTAAACGAACACCTATCTTCTAACTATTAATATTTGAAACATTTATTTACAGTTTTACTTAAAAAACATGTAACGCTTTAAATTCGAACGCGTGTACATAAATTTGTCAAGAATTCTGTAATTATGCCTGATACTTCGCCATATCGCTGTCAAGGATTATATATCTTACGAATTATCGTTAGCGTCGTTGAGGACATACGTTAACTACGGCCTTAACACTCATCATTTACTAAATTCACACAATAACCACCACGGACTCACTCCTTCCTACTTTAAAATTAAAATCATACTGTAAAGTTGCATAATACGCTTTCAAAGCTTCGCTACGAAGTACGGCTAATCTAATTACAAATTCAGCAACTTTGTATGCACCAGGTTCTATTTCGGTGCTTTTAATATGGAAATTCTGTGAAAGTAAAGAGAATGGCGGAGCAAATTATCGGTTGTCTTACACCCTCTGATCTATGTTACACGGCTGGTGTAGGGTTGTTGATCTAGTGTTTGAAGATGTAACGGAATATATCAAATCAAGCCTTTTATTTACGAGAACATAGTATTCAAAGATCTTAAGTTACTATGAGGTTATTATGCTTTATCACAATAGGAGTGCAAAAATTAACTTCAAAACTAGTAAAGTCAAAACTAGAATTAACATTATTAATTTAACATTATACTTTTATAAATCGAAGAAAGACGTTTGTGATAGTTATTTGGGAAATTACGTTTTTTTTATTTGTTTTATTTTTTTATATCATGGAGTAGCAAACGAGCATGCAGTCCACCTGCCGGTATATGGCACCTTCCGCTCATGGGCATTTGTCATCTACCCCAGATAAGACTAGAATCCTGCCTGGGGTCGACAAAGATGTGCGCTGCTACCCCTGATGACAAAGTTGGAATGCCTCGGATAAGTCAATCCTTACCACACCCTTCAAACTAGAAGACAGAAATAGAAGTGACGGTGGTGCCGCCGGAGTCGAACCTCAAAGAGTTCTACCACCTTTCTAGAATATCGCATTTCGTTAAATTTATTGACAGCCCTTAGCACCGTGTGTGGCGAGTGGATCGGCGAACTTCATTAGAATTAAGATTATGCAAATGGTTGTTAAAGCGAACGAAATGTCCGTAACAAGCAGTAATACCGTAAACCAGAGAGGAAATGTGTAAGGTTACATCTTAATACTTGTTTAAAATGTTGCAAAAATGAACGAAATAGTATGTTTATTTTAAGTTGGTTTTATATAATGGAATAGCAAACGAGCAGCCCAGCTGATGGGGAATGGCAACTGCTGTTTGAATGATAAAGTATTTCTTTGCGTCATTTTCCTTTTCTTAAATTGCATCCAATTAGCAAAAAGGCAGACAGCTAAAATTTGATTAGATATAATATATGATTTTAGGCTAATATTATCGGCGGAATTGATACATTTTGTTTCGCAGAACTCCCGGCGGTCCGCCGTGACCACGATCCATGCAAGTGGATCGGAATATCGGCAGCTAAGAAATCAAAACTTCGTATCGTGAGTACCCGTTACCTACCAAAATGTAAAATTTATAACCTTAATTTTAACACATATCTAAATTCATCATTTTGATAACTGTCTGGCCGAGGATTGAACTCGGAACCCATTGCTTATGAGACCGGTATAGAGACTGCTCCGCCTCGCGGGTCGACCATATTCGCCGTCGTCAATAAGGAAATATTCTTTAACCCAATCCTTCGCGTTCCAGGACCACACAGCGCGCCGATGGTTGAATATTAAAGGCGATCACGCTGACCCGGTCCCCGTTCGAATCCGGTCCTCGGCGCCGCACTGCCGCAAAGGCCCGACAACGAATTAACATGCAATATCGTAACAAAACAAAAGCGAAAAGTATCGGCCATTTTGTTATCCTTTTGCAAAACTTTATTACAGTGTAAACAACTTATAATCTTAATCCTTATCCGTAATGACGTGGGGCTTTATTACTCTAGTCATAGTTTTTAATGAGACGTTTTAGTTTTTTTTAGTTATAATTAATGTGAACAGTCTTCCGGATGATCAGCAATTCGAGAAAGACGATTTTATTTATTTTTTACACGTACGTATATACGCGTAATTAATATTATAACAAAAAAAATCTAATTTGTAGTATAATATGTATAAAGACAATAATTATGATATATTTTGTTAATCTACCTACCCTATAGATTAATCTACCCCTAGTGCTTGTCAACGGCTTCTCACCACCGCAGTTTCGCCGTGACCACGATCTATGCAACTGGGTTGAAATATCGGCATTTAAAAATCCACTTACCATCAGGTGGCAGGTGGCGTTGGTGCTTACAGATTCGAACTACAAAGAGCTACCGCCTTTAAATAATTTATTACATCATCATAGCATTATTACTAATATACATTCTGTCAAAAATGAATCGGGAATGGATTATTTGTTTATGGTTCTAAATTCAAATTTTTGTTTTTTTTATCGTTGTTAGATTGGTAGAACTGTTTTCCATTTTGGCGCGGAGTTTAATTTGCATCTGTTATTTATATTAAATACAATGCTGTTTTTAGTTATATCTAGTGTGTATTGCGAATTTCATAATGGACAAAAACATCGAACAAAGAGTTTGTCTTAAATTTTGAATTTCGTGTTCGGAGTCACTAAAAATGTTACAGAAGGCTTACGGTGAATCGACTTTATCAAAAACCGCCACGAGAGGAATGATGAAGCCGTAAGTTTAAAGGAATGGTCAATGTAAATTATAATTTTCGTTTCAATTTGCACCGCCAGAGTTCAACGCCACAATGTACGACCTTCCGTTGAGAGGTTGAAGGTCGTTCCAATGCAAGCTTCAATAACATAGCTACCTACGGAGCTTTCGCTGGAAAGCTCTGAACCCTTTTGCTAAAATAATTCTGTACCTCATTTACTTACCTTGGGAAACACGATTAAATACAGAGCTTAGATCAGATTTTCAATTTCACACTATGCTACAAGTTGGGGGTTTTGGATGACATATTTAATTTATAAGTATTATTTATATTTCAATATTTAGATTTTAGTTGTTTAATGTTAATTTAATTAGTATTCGTTTTTTATTTTCCTTTTTATATTTTGGTGTTTATTTTATTTTAAATAAAAGGTATTGCTGTAATAATTGTATATTATACCTTTAAACATCTTAGGTAGGTAGGTAATAGGTAAGTACAAATTAATACTTAAAAATGATTTGATGTTTGGTATTGTACACATTTTGTATGTCTTTTATTCCACCCTATTAAGACCCTTCAAGCCTTTGCACTGTCGTCTACCACGCTAAGTACAAACTTTGTTTAAAAAAATATTATTATCTTACTTTTTTTAAATTTCTTGTCGATAATTTCCTTCAATGAAAAATTAAATGAACTCAGAATCCCCAAAGTCGATCCCAAGTTCATACCATATCACTGATGTATTAGATATACCTACTTTTTCGTCTCAAAACCTAGGTATATCCGGTTTAAATTGATTGCAATTTGCTGAACCGAGTCGTAAAGTGTAAAAACTTAATTGAAATGGCGCCGGCGCTTATTCGCTAACTTGTTTAATGTCTATCTGACTTTTTTAGCTATTATTTTAGTGCCTAGTTTCAGATAAGTTTTAGTAGTTCAGGTAGGTCTAAATCTGTTAAATGTTACGCAAGTTGTGCCTTAATGAACACTCGTTCGTTGTAAAAAATATGAAACCAAGTTTTAGGTAGGTACCTAGTGAAAATATGTTTATAATTTCTTGATATTTTAACATTTTTAGTCAAAAATCGAATGAAAATCATTTATTTAAGATGCTTCATACAAAACCCTCTTTGAACGTCAGCAATTTACCACCGCATCGGAAAATGTTTCCCTACGGAGAATCGGCGCAAGTCGTAAACTATTTAAATAATAAAAAACGGTTTTAAACAAACGTATTTGTGGTGTTTATATCATGTAAATATTAAATATTTTACAAATGTACAACGTTTTCTTTTTTATTTTAAACTGTACATTTATATCAATAGCACTTCTCTGTACTATACGGAATACGGAACGCTATACGGAAGTTTCAAATAAAATAATTAATAAAATCGATTACAATCTCTTTAATCGATGTTCATTAAATTAATCGATAAAGTAAACGCAATATAAATACTACACCCCGATCTACTTTTAACATTTAAAACATGATGGAGGGCCTGAAGCCTCTTTCTCTATCTCCCTCTTTTTTCTCTATCTCTTTCTTTTGCTTCTTTGTGGTCAAAACTTATCAATTTGTAGGATTCCGATTATCAACATGTCGTTTACTGCAAGGCTTTCATGTGCCGACAATTATCCCGATCTGTCCGGAATAATTTATGCGTCGGATCTCAGATGCTCCTAACCCGCTGTATCACTAACGGCGAGTAGCGATAACAGCGACGATAACTGTAACCAATGCGATAACTCCAGCAATTAGTTTACGCACAACTTTATAGAGATCTTTATAATTTGATATTCTAAAGATACGCTTTATCGTATTAACTTTATATTTCGAAACAAACATTTGACCTAACATTTCTGGGAGGTATTCCTCATTTACGACAAATTGACCAACAATGTAACAATTATGTATGTCAGTCTTATCTGGGGTGGATCACAAATGTCCATGGGCGGCAGTTGCCACTTACCATCAGGTGGACTGCATGCTCGGTTG
>DWRA01002284.1:0-14404 GCA_018250295.1 Spathilepia clonius
ATGAACTTTTTGATGAATGCCGGTTTTTGAAGAGTTTTAATCTGGTTCATCTTTTTTCCGTAATTTCTTATGTTTAACGTTATTGTAGACAGTCTACATTCGGTTTGACCTTCCCACGTCTGTTGATGCTCCAAACGGCACATACCGATTCTCCGTTGACGACAGTCCAAAATGGCAATTGAGGCACTTCCACAGAGACCTTGTGAAGAAAGCTGCAATTATGCAATCTTGGGAGTCACCATCTGACTTTGTTGCAGGGGGCGTTCACAAAAGAGTGTGCTGAAGTTATGTCCCGTTTGTAGCATCGTCCTCATAATCAGCACGTATACTGGTGGTTTACCATGCTCGCGCAGTAGCGCGGTGCCTGCGTGAGGGAGGGACAGGGAGGATTGGTCCAGAAAAAGGTGCGGGGGACGTTTAATTGTGAGTCATGGGGCAGACCGTACAGGCTGGCGATATAAACTTTGCCTCTGGGCAAACTCACTGACGTAAAATCTCTCAGCTTTCTTGTACAAAGTCATCACGGGTTTATTTCGGCCAACGAAAGACATGTGTGCCCTCCCATGATGTCTTCAATATCAGGATCGTATGTCGTGCTGCCAATAAAATCGGGAGAGTTGGGAACTGTGGTGTTACGATTCTGTGTCGACAACGCCTCGATTCTGATGGAATACCAGGCCGAGAAGTGGTTTGCCATGGTAATTCTTACGAAAGCAGGGCATGTAGTGAAATAGCCATCGTGATGTTCAACGAGGATTTCTCCCCCTAGGGAGATCCACCACAGATGCAACGCAACAGGTAAAGCGTTGTACTCTTTAGAAATAGATTATTTTTTTCGTTTGAGAAATTCTTGTCATCGCATTGACAATTGACATTAATAGCAAAAAAATATTTCTGTAACTGAGGTTTAAAATGAAAGCTTGGCATCTTAAATGTTCACGAGTGGTCGAAACCGATAAATTTAATCCCTAAGCAATTTCACTTGTTGTTATCCACCGGTTTGTATTAATTAATGCTTTTATTGCGACTTCAACATCTTTAACCGGCTTTGAAGACATTGGAATCTTGTAACCCACATAGGTTACAGGTTCACCTCAAGTTTATCTTGGTACTTACTGATCACCCTATATACAGGTTGTCCCGTAAGTACCACGACAACACGCCGCCTGACCTATTAAATAAAAAAAATACCTAAATAAAAGTGTCACCGTTTTTGAGATATCGATTGTATTTTAACTTTTTAAAAATTAATCCCTTTTAATGTCTTATTATGAGCTGCAGGTATAAAAACTGTCATACGCTATTTATTTTTACTGTAAAATAGCAACAGGCATATTAGCTGGTCTATCATATTTAAATATAATTTCGTTAAAAGATGTCAGGAAACCGTGACGAAATACCAACTCGTTTGAGATTTATAAATTCAAAATATTTCTTTCTCACGTTTGACAATGTGTAGCGAAAATATATGTACTGGGCTGTAATTGCACATGACGTAAAAAACTTACCTGGTTAATATATTTTTAAAATGTACAACACTCAATATTCGAAGTAATAAAACAATTATCTCGGTTTTTATGACGAGTGAGATGAGACACACTAAAATATGGTTACACTATAAATTGCACTTGTTATCGATCTACGATATAATTATTCACTTATAGATGGAATATGCTCAAATTGGCAACCTTCTATTCAAATACGCGCCCTGCATCTCTTAGGAAAGACGCTTTTAGAAATCTCAAACTTAATTGGGTTATCTCAGCTGCAACTTCCTTTATTTGTTCCCGTAAATGTTGTTCGCTGTGAATAGGCTTTGAGTAAATTTTGACTTTAAGACAGTCCCAGTAGAAGTAATGTAAAGGATTCAGAAAAGAAAGACGCTTTTAGAGATCTCAAACTTAATTGGGGTATCTCAGCTGTAACTTCTTTATTTGTTCCCGTAATTGTTGTTCGCTGTGAATAGTCTTTGAGTAAATTTTGTCTTTAGACAGTCCCAGTAGAAGTAATGTATAGGATTCAGGTCCAACATATTATGATTATCGTCTAACGTCCAATCTATCGACTAGGACAATTTTCCATCCAAAAGCGCTCGTACATGACGCCCATAATAAGCGGCCGTCATTTCACAGACATAGGCTACGCCGCAGGCTCAAAGGTACGTTTTCCAAAAGAATTGGGAGTTGCTCCTGAAGAAACTCTAAGTAGCCTTGCAAGTTCAATGTTGGTTGCAATTCTACAGGTCCCAATATCAGTTTATTACAAATTCCGTTTCACAAAATTACTTTACACTGGTAATGCGATATTAGAATTTAGATACCAAAACTAAAAAAAGTCTTATATCTGGCTACTAATTGCACCAATTGCTAAAAATACAAGAGCGATGACAAGGTATAATGACAGATGTACTTCCTATTAAATTTCTTTTATTGATCATACAGTCAGTACGATTCTTTTTCACTCTTTTCTCGTTCTGGTTTTAATTTACTACTAACTCTAATTTCTCAGTTTTGTTGCTATCTTGGACCCTGTTTTGCTTTCTGGATTTTGTGAAATTGGACTAAGGTACACTGTATTATTGATATGGCAACGAACACGCTATACACGTCGCATGAATATGCGGATATTCATTTAATCTTTGGAGAAGCTCGCTGTTATGCCACAGGTGGCAGGCGTAGGCAAATAATGTGGGCGCCATCTACTGTATATAGAAATTACTACGAGCCGCGATGCGGATAAGTACGGAAGATAGTATATGTACTTCGTTGATCACGTGGTTACTGTTCCAGACACTTGATGGCGTTATTATGTTGTCATCTTTCTTTCTAGCCTTCAAGTTTCGAGCTTCAAGTTCAAAACATCGCTCAATTATTATTCGACTTCACGATAATCGATTTCTTTCTTATATTTTCACGCAAAATAATGGTATGACAGTAAGTATTGAAATATTGAAACCAAATCATAAGGTCTAAGACAAAGTTATATGACTGCTACTCGTTAATAACAACTGGGACCAATGGTTTGACATTACTTTCATAGAAAAGAAGCGTTCACAATAATTTGTGTTTACCCGATTACACAGCCGGACCCCACTTAATGTTGTTTAACATCGCAGATCAGATGAAATCTACACAAACATAGACGCTGTGTGTGCATTAAAATTTGTGTAAAAAATATAAAAGCACGTCAACTGGGATTTATTTCAGTTATCAGATCTACTTAGGCATAAGCCTATGCATCAAATGGTAGTAACCCACACAACAATAATACGTCCTGATTTTTCAAGAACTACATAGATGGAGTTGCGCTCGCCGACATATCACCTGGCTATGCTATCCTGATACTTTATCCGCCAATTTTCTGCGGTAGTTGACCTTTTAAGGTAACGTCACACTTTCTCTGGTTGCAGTAATTTTTGTACGGCTGTTTGCGTGAAGAAATAATATAGGTAAACTTTTTTCTTCAAGTTGTTGTTTTTAGAAAGAAAAAGATTTAATTACCTGTTATCATCAATATAATTATAGTAGAGGAACCCAGGATGCTAAATCGATAGGGTGAGCGGCTATAAGTTTTCATAGATGTAAAAAACCCTACTGATGGCATCCATGTCCTACGTGTTTTTAATAATGTTAATCTGATCGTTTGCGTGGTGGGAGTGGTCGTACGTAAGGGATAGAAAAAAATAACGAGCGGGGCTGATTTTTAAGAGGATGTTAAGTGAACCGAAAAGAAGTTCCCATTTAATAATCTGACGATTGGATGTGACGCAAGCTCACGGCGATTATAAGAACTTGCAAAAAAAAATCGCCATTTTGACATACTCGAGCGCGTCAGATTAAGATATATATGGTTCATCTTTATCTCCCAGACGTTGTTTTCTAATAATCTGACATGGGGGGTTCGCTTAAAGTGACAATTATTTTTTTTAATATTACTTTGCACAGAACTCCAAAACCTTTTGTAGAATAAAAGTAGTCTTATATACTCCTTATAATATCAGCTATTTATCTACCTATGAAAGTTCCGCGAAAATATTTAGGAGAAAATATTTAATACAAACTATTAAGGAGATTACCTCAAACAAACCGACAGAGAGACAAAACCTTGTTGATTGTTTTTTTTGTTACAAGTATCGTACATACTTTCATATGGAATTAGTAAAATACACTTGTTTTGATATTACAAACAGACAATTCAATTTTATTTACTTGTATAAATGGCATTATAGATGATTTTTCGACTCAGAATTGCAAGTAAGAGAAGATTTGTCATTGTGCAAAATTATAATTGTTTTCAAATTATTTACTCCTGGAAGAAATCTGCATTATATGCAGCCTTAAACCGTCATTTTACTTATTCGATGTAGCCTAAATGGCCATCATAATTTAAGATCGCCCCGAAATACTTTGAGATAGCTAAATTGGTGAAAAGTCGCCTAATTTTGCAACACTGGCAGAAACCAGAGTAGGTACGGAGTGAGGGAGTAATACGAACATACAGAAGAGAATATAGGAATCACGCAGCTGCACGCATTCGACTTTTTTTTGCTTCGACTTGTGTAAATCGTCAGATTATATATTTTTGGTTATCCTTACATGATTTTCTTCAAAATTAAATAATTAATTCAAAATAATAATTAGCCACGCTGTAGAATATCCAGATGACTTTTTTTAAAAATTGTTAGTCCTCCTCCTTCTTTACGCCACTCTCGAATTGTCAGATTAGTGGAATGTAGACTTTTGAATATCTATTTAACACTACCTTAATCTGACGTCCTTGAGAATGTACGGTGATCTTTTTTTTTTACTAATCTAATCTTTTATTCTTGACGGGCGGCCATAGATAAAAACCTCATACTTGGTTGAGCTACTCAATCAAGTACAAAGAATCTCCCTGAATGTTAATCTGCCGCGCTGGAGTAAATCCCGAAATTCCCTCTTGAAGATCCCCCTAAGATTAGGTATGTTAATGAAATATTTATTAGTAAAATAAACTATTAGTAGGTAAATTTATTGAGATGCAATCAACCGTATGTGATCAGAGTTCAGAAAGTTCAGAGTATATTATATTCAGTTCCAGTATTAGCCATTGAATTCAAAAAAATTTGTTTCAATAACACCGGTGTTACCCATCGGACGTGTTACACCCTGTATATAATTTATCTTGATTTTCCGAAGTTGGTAAAATACAATTAGATGTGGTGTGTCCTTTAGGAAAACAGTATCGTGCAACGAACGTCATGCGCAAAGTACATCGATGCGTGCAACTATTGATCAAAGTGCAACCTGAAAGCGCGTTATTGCCAGGCATACATGAATTGAAGTATATTAACAGAAGCATGGTTATCAAGCGCAACTAGATGTCGTTGTAGTAGATTCTTCCATAGTACCTAAACCTAATCTAACCTCTTATAGTAATGATTTCTTCAATTAACCACAGATGGCAATAGAAAGCTTTGAAGACTTATTATCGCAAAACTTTAAGATACCGTCTGCTACAGCTGATGTCATGTGCGCATTTCTTTGACATAATTTTACCCTTTTTAACTCAGAAAATTAATTTTACTACCACAAAAATCAACTTAATAAACAACAGCAGATGTCGGTTGTATACTAGCCTGAAGTCACATAGTTAACATACACAAAACTGTAAAACACGCCATCTAAACTTGAGTCTGGCCCTAAACGGATACTGCCACCTGTAGAACTGGATTCGAAACTGGCTGCAGCTATCTTTTCGTTCCTACTGTTGAGGTCTAAATTGGAACGTCTTTGCATATGTGTCTTTTCCGTGTCAAACTTTATCAAACCAGAACACGATAGGCCGTAACACTCGTTTTATAAAGCAGAACCTCCACAACCGGACCACCTTTAGTATATTTATTAACTTTTGTCTACACGAAATTGTAAATGTCACAATTTGGGAAATACAAAAGGGAAATCAGTTATTATAATGTCTTTATCGAATGTTATATGAGACTAACTATTTCAATAAGTGCTGTTTATCGTTTGATCACCAAGGTTACGGGCCACCAAGGTCACCAAGGTCACACGTAACGGGCATCCAAACCGAGATATCCAACCCTCTTAGATTGCAATTGTTTCTGCTGAGATGTCCTCCGGTATTGCTTCTGGCTAATTGGTACATCGGCCAATCATCGTTACGCAATACTTGTAGCCGTTTAATATTGGTAATGGACCTATTATATCAATGTGGATGTACTCAAACCTCTCTGATGGTGCATATTCACCCAGTGGACTGATAACATAGCGTTGTACTTTTGCGCGTTGACATCCGATGCATGACACGTCCACGTTCTCACGTCTTTGTTTATGGAAGGCCAAAAAAATTTAGAGGTCATGAATTTGCAAGTAGTCCTTATCCCAGGATGGCTTATGTCGTGTTGTGCTTTGAAAGCTGACACCACCACCACCGTTGACATTTCACATGTGATAGGTTGACTGAGGCTAGGAAGAGTTATCTTCGTAAATGTTAGGTTTCTTTTTAAATAATTCCAACTCTTCGTCTGCTTGTTGATCACACGATACGTTTTCTAAGAAATCTCTTATATTCTTGATAGTGCATCAGCTGCGTGGTATTTTTCACCCTCAACGTGCTTGATTTTTATACAAAATTGACTAATGAAGTGTAATTGTCGTTCTCTTCGAGTCGTGTCGCTGCTGCTAGCAGTTCTCATTAATGCATATATTAACGGCTTATGATCTGTATATATAGTTATATCATTGCTCTCTATAAGTCAACGAAAGTGTTTGATAGCTGTGTACATTCCTAGGAGTTCGCGTTCGTACACACTATACCGTCTCTGTGTTTCACTCATTGATTTTGAAAATAGTGCATTAATTTTGAAAGTAGTGGCTTCCCTATGTTTCCAATTTAATGTTGTAGTACAGCGAGAATGTTGTAGTCAGACGTGTCAGTCATCAAATACAATGGAGCATTAGGAACCGGATGTGTCAGTGGGGTAGCTTTGCTAATGCTTTGGCGGCACCGGGGTTTTAATGAGGTAAAAATCCCACATAAACCGGCGTTGCTCCCACAGCGTTGGGTACCTTTTGAAGGTTTCCCCCTCGAACTCCTGAACACTGGGACTGTTTAGGGGTTTAAGTATACAAAACATTGTAAAACCATCTACAATAAGTAAGATATCCTTATAACCTTCTTGCGATAGAAAAAGTGGTCCAGTACAATCAAGATGCAAAGTATGGAAAGGTATTGGTAATTTTTTTATGGGATTTAATAAGCCTTGTGTGGGCCATTATGCCCTTTTCTAACAGTACATACGAAACAGTGATTTAAACATTTTTTTACAAATGAAGAAATTCCAGGGAATTAAAAATGTTCACTAATTTTCTGTAATGTCTTATTAAAATTAACATGACAATTGTCATCATGAAATAATTTTAAAACACGTAAAGGCGTACTTTGGTAACTTTTGTATAGACAATTTTGGTTCACTACTGGCACTTGGTTTTTAATGCAACAAGTTATTTTTAACAGTATCTTGATTTGGATCTAATTCACCAATCTGCAAATTATCAATCAGTATTTGTGTTTCAGGATTATTTTGCTGTGCTAACTCTAACCAAGAATGAGCGTCATATATTACATTAATATATAGTATAAGACACGCATTTTCAAATTTTACAGGGATACTAATAAAACAAAAAGTGTGTAATACACCATTACAAATGCCATATAACTGTATTGACTGTGGTTTGATGCTTTGAAATAATATGCTTTTAAGGCCATTTCTTTTCTTTTACATAGGTAGAAAATAAAGAAATGAATTCCGAAGTTATTTTAACATTGCTGTTAAAAGATGCCATTTTCACGTTCACATCTACTATGCTACCACAAATAAGTTCCACCAGTTGCACTTCAGTAAAAGAAATATTTGTGTTTCGAGCAATCTCATTTTCTCTCTTGCAAATTCAAATTATGATTCTGCAGTTTCTGAAGTATATAAAGTTGCTTTTGTCAATTTTTCCGAAAGATTACGTTTTTCGGAGTAAGTGCAAGTTCTTTTTGAATATACCCCATGAACTTCCATCGGATGGACTCCACGATTCATATCACAATAATGCTGAGCCTTTAAGAGCTTTATTCGGCTTAGCAACGCTGGCCACGCTTCTCCACTGAGATTCT
Source organism: Spathilepia clonius (assembly GCA_018250295.1). Lineage (NCBI taxonomy): Eukaryota > Metazoa > Arthropoda > Insecta > Lepidoptera > Hesperiidae > Spathilepia > Spathilepia clonius. The sequence continues at coordinate 8,167 of DWRA01002284.1, forward strand.
TTGGCGAGCGTCTTCACGTTGAGGCACTATCCGCCTCGTCGCTCGTCGCTAGGTCAAACACAGGCAGTGCAACGTCTTCATCTGTTTGGCGTTGGCCTAACACTGCATCTCGGATGGCCCTAAGTAAGCCCTCTAAGGTAGATGGATCCATCGAATCTGAATCTTGTAATAATATGTATCAGAATACACTCTTTCGATCCCACTTCTGTTGATAGATAAATTAAAAAGGCTAAGACTTACTACGCAAAATAAAAGATATTTTAAATTATTATGTCTAATTTATTTTACAAAGAAATTTCGTCTAACGTAAAACAAAACTTAGATTTTAATAATGATCTGCGTAACATGATCTTATATTTAGTTTTATATGTTCTTAAACTGCATTGTTCTCAAACAGATGTTCTGTAACGTAGCAAATTTTGCCCTTTAAGTGTTTGTTTAATTATATGCCTCTTAGCGCCATCTATTGGGTCACGGCGAATTTAATGATAGTAGATCGATGTCGATAGTAGATGGATTCACCATTTGTTGTTGTGTATCTCACTTTTTATAAACATGTGTGATTTAGACTGCTCATTATTATTTATCTGTAAGCGCAGTCAATTTAACTTCATGCCCTAGAGCTTTAGTTAAGGGGTTTATATGTGCTCACCTCGCGGATCCTCACAAGCGGCCCTGAGTCCGTTGAAAAGTTCTTAGTCTCATGTTTCTCCGCTGAATATTGTATTAGGAAATATTGACGAAAGTTGTGTATTAATGTGTCAAGTAGTAGAATAAATAATCATATTGTAAATTTATTTGTTTAGTTCTAATACTTTCCTAATGATTATATAACCATAATAAATTTACTGCGAGCTAGTCGAAAATAAAACTTACATATATAAAGTCTAGCTTACAGTTGGCGCCCAAAATTAATTATTATTTATCTGTTAGCTTACAGCTTACAGTTAGCACCCAAACTTTCATATTAAGTTTTGTGGTATTAGCTTACAGTTCATAACATACCTGGTTTTTATTATTTGCCGAGTCAATTTGTACTAATTTTGTCTTTCTTTCACCATCAATAAATACGTGTCGTTCTACCAAATATGAAAAAGGAATCATTAACAATATCTGACTGATCAGTTATTCTTTCCAGTCAATATGGTAGTATTACAATTTAATACACAAATTAATATTGCAATACTTGCTAAGTAGGTTGGCATCTGGACCATTAGCTGAGCAAGCGGCTAAACCCCTCAGTGCACTTGCCAACATGTGAACCGTCCCTTTAGTGCCTGTGCTCTCAATAGGCACCCATAGGTTTACCATCATCGCGGGTACACTGTGCATCCAGCTCATGTTGACGTTGTTCTAGCCACTCCTCAACCTAACTTGTGCTGAATTTTTTCGACGGCGGACTGTATTCCTTATCTAGGTCTGCTATTTCAGTCGCTAACCTCTTGTCAATGAAGTCCATGAGTATGCGAGCTTTTGCTTCTGTAGCCTCTGGCTCCAGCTTTCTCCTACGCGCCTGACCTTCCGCGCACCTGACGTGCCTGGACGACCCCTTCAGTGAAGCGGGTGTCGTAATGGGATTTTCTTTTATATTACCCGTTTCTAAACATGTCGACTCCAGCTTCTTTTCACTGTTTGCTCTTTGTGCAGACGTTGTGGGTACCTCCGCATTTACGTCCTGCTGCGCTGTCTTCAAAGCGCCACGAGTTATAACTATTGCGGCCGAAGGCGTGCGGATCATTGCTCCAGCACGAAGGACCAATTTTGTAGCGGTCCGGCAGCAATGGGCCTCTGAAGCTCACTGATTTTAAGGAAAATAAGAACAAAATAGGGAAAAAGCAGAATACTTTTAGTCGTCAAAGATGACGTATATTTTTCATTTGAAAAACAAAACAATAACCAAAAAATTAAAAGTAACATAAAACGTATAGCCGGCCTGCGTCGCCAACAATTATAAATACAAAAACAACAGCAGATGATGAAATTGGAAAAAAATAAAATTGTATTACATGTACATACTGAACTATAAAAAAAACAATTGTAACAAATGTAAAACTGGATATTGAGTTTAAAAATAAAAAAATATTAATAAAATAATAAATAAATAAATAATACATGATTGTATATAGTTCTTAGTATTTGCAAGTTACATAAACGCTTTTAATAAAAAAAACTTCTAACTTTCTTCGATTTTTATTTTCTTCCCAAGGTTATACCACCATCAGCCTTATACTCAAGTAACAAGAAATACCAGAAATCAGCTTTGAATAAAACAAATAAGTACTTAGTTTTTCTAACATTCTCTAATTCATATAAAGGTTAGAGGTTATACAAAAAATATTTTACCATCCTAAAATACTGTTCCAACAATAACCGACAAAAACTATTTCCTTCTGGAGGAATATGTTCATCTAATTCCATAACATTATTTTCTTCACCAGCAGATTCGATTATCATGGTGTCATTGCCCTGTAATTCTATATTGTGTAACACAGTTGTTGCAACAATTACTGCTAATGTGTGTGTGTGTATGTGTGTGTCTGTGTATGTGTTTAAATTTAATCTTAATTTTAATGAAAGGCATGGAAGCTTTCTTTTCCACACGCCAAATGTTCTTTCAACAGTATTTCTTGCCTTAATTTGTGCCGTGTTGTACTGTTTTTCTGCATTTGTAATTGCATTTAAAAACGGCGTCATCATATGCCTTCCACAGGGATACGCACTATCACCCAAAAGGTGACCGTCAAACTCACCGTTATCTAGGCGTGCACGCAAAAATGAAGCGGGGTATACCGTATTATCATGCGTTGATCCATGCCAACGAGCACCTAAATCACGGATGTGTAATTCGCATCACACACAACCTGAACATTAACTCAAAAGAACCCTATTGCTATATAGTTCATCTTGCTCACCCCCAGGAGATTAAATTGGTATGTGAGTTCCGTCTATGCAGCCAATCACATTCGGTAAGCCAGCAATATTGTAAAACTGTGTTTTTACATCGCTCATATCGTGGGTTGTGCATACATATGTAATTTTGAACTAACTTTGCTATTTCCATACTGACTTTATACATCACCTCCGATACAGTTGTTTTGTGTACGTTTATTTCATCACCAATTACTTGGAAATATTATACTTGGAAAGTACTTGTAGTGTAAAATCTTAAAGCGTTGAAATTTCTCCAACACAAACAATGCATATTTGCGATGAGTAACGGGAGCAAGAGTAGGGCTAATGATGTCACAGTATTCTTATCAAAACGATACTTAATTTTAAATTCTTCATCGGTGTACATTTCCAATGGATTTCTTCTAAGTCGTAAATTCCTTGGTACTGATATGGAAGAAATGAACTCCAATACTTCCAAATCAGATTCGGATGAGCTACTCGTGTTCATAGTTAAACAAATTTTAAGTATTTTGCTTAAAAATATTTCTCGTACTTGTATTTGGCACGAAATTACAACCGATCAAATGACCTCAGAAACCTTCGAGATATTATCTTCGAAAAAATATTGTTAAAATATTGTAGTTATTAAAAGTAGTCCTAGTAGCGAAATAATATTTTTAAAAGTATTTTGTTACACAGACCCATCTAGGGGGCAACCATCCCGATATCGGTTTCATAGTTATTTGACAGGAAGTTGAGCATCCAGAAACCCAGTGTTACATAAACAACGTTTATCTGATGCATAAATTTATCAAATCAATAGCTATTCTAGATATAACTGTTTGACCTAGAAACCGACCATAAGACCCGTTCAGTGGTTTCTGAAAAAAAATGTAGTAGCATCTTCGGCCTATCCGGTAACATCTAACAATTTACATAGAGTGGGCATGAAGCCTTTTCTTTAAGGTGCACATTCTGTCAGTACATTCTTTAAGTCTCTCGATAAAATAAACAAACCAGTCACCCCCTAAACACATCCCACTTAACCCTATGCTCTCGTCCGTCCCCCCTATAAGGCATTCACATTCGTTATGTGTCACTTGGAGAAACAATATTTTAAGGTAACGTTACACTTTCCCTATTTCCTTCAGAAGTAATTACATGTCATTTAGTAAATCTGTGTTCTCGTCTGTAGTTTCTATCTTATGCATATTTATTATTTGTATATACTAATTATTTCTTCAATTTTAGAAATGAAAATGGTAAATCCCTTTCTGAATGTGATCTACAGAGAAGTGAAAAATGTGTGACTAATAAAAGTACTAATGATACTATTTAACTCAGTAAACGTCTATTTAATTAATTTGCGTAATGTTATTAGGTATCATTATTTAAAGGAAAAACTTTATCACTTAGATGAAGTTAGATGAAATAATTTGCAAAACTTGAATTAAAGAATCTTGTAAAATATTTGTAATGAAAGACTAGAAACCCACTTAAATGTGTCGTGTCCTTTAAGAAAACTGAATAGTACTACGAGCGTTATGCGCAGTGCACATCGATGCGTGCATCTATTGATCAAAATGCAATCTGGAAGCGTGCTTCTACCAGGCACACATGAATTGAAGGACGCTAACAAAAACACGATTATCAAATTTAACTAGATGTCGCTGTAGTGGATTCAGGAACCTAACAACCTGTTGCGTTGGTTTCTTCAAGTAACTGTAGATGGCAATGGAATGCTTTGAAGACAAACTTAAATCGCATAACTTTCAGATATTGTCTTTTTTAGCTTATGGAAAGTGTGCATTTTATTGTTAGATATTTTTATGGGCCTTAATTAAAAAAATCTTATTTGCTACCAGAAAAATGACCTTAGTAAACTAGAGTAGATGTGGTGTTATACTAAGCCGACTAAAAGGTAAAGCATGCCATCTAAGTTTTATTTTAGTCTAATTGTAAATGGCAACCGCCATCTATGTATTAGATTTCACCCTTAAGATGACCACATTTGCGTCGCTACTCTTGAAGTAAAAATTGGAACGTCCTTTTATAAATTCTTTCTCTTATTACGCTCTTTAAGCCAGAACGCAGTAACGCGTAACATTTTTTTAAAAGGCAAATGATTGTTCAAAAACTATTTTGATAACGGGTTAAAGATAAAAATAAGAATATACAAAATAATTTAAACAAAAAAATTGCATTTTCTACTTTTTGTATTAGAACATGGGATGATAAATGTACATAAAAATAATAAAATGTTGTTCCTTTATAGTATCTTTTATCATTTCCAGAATTCGAACCTCGAAGTGAGTGAACCCTTAAGAAGTGGTATATGTTTGGTATGTTTTTATTCCTGACTAAGGAAATAGGTTTAAAAAACCTAATTATTCAGTTTTAATTTTGATCAAAATCCCTACAGTGTTTTTCACTGATCATTATACTTCCAGGTTTTACAATATAAGAATGTGAGTTTCAGGTCGTCGGTTTTTTCCCAAAAGCAAAATGTATAAGTCTTGTGTACTAGTAATTAATAAGCAATAAGCAATAATACAAATGTTAGGTAAATACCTGGCAAATGACGAGCGTTTCTTAGCAACCAGTCAGCCTGGATGGACTATACACTAACACTTCGCAGCCGAAGGGCCCGTTACCATTAAATTAAAAATTAATAAATTATAATATATCCGTCCGTGATAATTCCATACTTTTAAAATATTGACTTCTGAGTGTAATGTACAACGTTTTCCGCAAATGAATTACAATAATTCAGACCCGTAAGACAGATGGCACAATCATCTAAATCCATTCTGTTAGCAAGTCAGGCATCGTTGACAATTAATGACCTCTTTCGTACTTGACACTTCATGGACACGTTTTAATTATTTTATTTTTTAGCTTTTTAATAAAACTAGTTTATTTTAATTTTAATACAGATCATAATATTAATTGAAACTTAAATGAATTTGATTAAAAGGCCGGATTATAAACTATTACTGTGTATGAGGTAAGGTTCATAGCATTGTATGAATTACAAAGTTATGTCATTCGGTTTTTGAAAAAGTGCTGTATCTCAAAAACTGTTAACCATATATTGTTCGAACCAATTTTCACTGAAAGTTTTCTTTGACATCTGCAACGTATGTTTTATCCAGATTTTTGACTCTTTTAGTTTAAAAGTTAGAGGGGAGGGGGACACATTGTACCGCTTTGAAAGGGCTTATCTCTCAAACAATCGACTTTGAGAAAAAATAGTTTTAAAAACCTCAATGTCATTTTTGAAGACGTTTCTATGAACCCCCATAGGTATACTACTATACCGTACCATAGGTTTCTATGGACCCCC